>UYYA01004241.1:0-137994 GCA_900624975.1 Angiostrongylus costaricensis
CTAGCGTTGTATTGTATTGTGTTTTTATGGAAGTAAATGTACGCTGTTTAAAAACCTCGCGATTGTTGAACAAGAAGACGACGCATTCTTATTCTTAGATTTACGTTTCCTATTTCTTGGTTTTTTTCCCTACTGTTTATTTTTTAGTGCTTATTATTCAAGACGTGAAGACAAAGTGGGACTTATTTGTTAGCCCTCAACAGAATCCACTACTAAATTTTCAACACTAGTTCATCTCATTTATTTCCAGAGCACATAACGCTGCACAATGTAACGGCTCCAATGCGAAAATTGTAACTCTTCCAAATTTCCACCCTTAGCCAGTAAATCCTTCTAAACTATGGAAGAATAGATTACTTCATTGCCTTGTGTAAATGGTTCTACAATTTTTCAGCTATATCACCGAATCGCTGGAATGTCGCTTCACGGAAATGACTCCTTCTGATGATATGAGCCAGAAAATCCTCAGATTCATACATGTCACCGGTGGAAGTGACTGGAAAGTTATGGTTAGTGGCTTTCTTTGCCCTTATGGGACAGAATGTTCTCTGTGAGAGGTTCTACGAATTAGGAAACTTCGCCTTATTAATCATGGGAAATCTATCGAAATAAATAAACGATTAGAAAATATGAAGCTCTCACCATAACATAACTCTCAGCGTTGATCAATCCCTAGAGGGATGCGCCATGGATTCGGCTTCATCAAACATCGTTTGGAGGTGATTGAATGCATATCTGGCCTTTACAATGACTCGCAGTGGCCTACCGATGTATCGAGCCGGTGCTGCTATCCTCCCAGACAAGTATGCTACAATTTGCCGACAGCGGAGGAATGAATGCTTGGTGGGTCTTAGGCGCGGGGTTCGATCCCATGGGTATTGCAGGACGTCTTCGACCAATGCGCTACACGCACGCATGAAAAGTGCATGTTCATGATAATCTTAACATTTGCACTGCATTAATGTGCAATTTTTCAAAGCAAAATGTGGCGTTTGGAGTACTGTATTTTCTTTATTAAAGGGAATTTTGGCGCTAGCTCCAAGAAAGGCTACATTAAATTTCGGCAGATTCAGTAATGATGAAAATCAAATGTATGTCCTTATTCTTGGCTTTTTCCTTTGAAAATAAAACTTTATCATGGGTTTTATTCCCAGATATCTCTGGCATGGAACGAGTGCTGTTAATCTGTTGAGCATTCTGAAAGATGGATTACTCGTAGACCCAGGACATGCTGCCATTACTAGTCGGCTATTTGGAGATGTAAGTTCCAGTACTGATTGTATTCGTTTTTCGCCGATTCGTTCGCAAACTTTTAGTTACCAAAGGATTTCAACGTTTGTTTAACGAACTTTGATTTCGCTCATTTAAAAATGTCATCTGTGAAATTGCTTCTGGCCTGCTGGTGCAAAAATTTAACATTATAAATAAAGGGAAGCTTTAGTATAGCACCTCTTTGACCATCAGAACTAATGGTTTCTTTTTTCACTTCATAGAATTCTGTTTAGGTTCCTTTTTCTATCTTATCTCTATCTCTATCTTATCTTTATCTCTTCTCTTTTCTAGACGAGGTTGATGATATAGCTTTTTTCGTTATTCGCCATTACTCTTTTAACGTTCACGCTTCCAGTAAAGATTAATTATAGTAAAAGTGAAAATCTGTAACTGCACTTCGTCTTGAAAGGCTGAGTGACTTACTGAACTTAAGATATTACCGTTTCCTTTCCTTCTTTTTAGAAACCATCTGTTGTTTCTACCCACACTTTCAATAGCTTGAAGTCGGTCACGGATTCAATTTTCACTAAATCTACTTGCAGGGTATTTACTTAGCCGATTCATTCGAAAAGAGCTCTCTTTATTGTCACCCGTCGGCGGCCGGCTTGAACTACATGCTACTTTGTCGTGTTAGTTGTGCTTCTCCTATATTTTGTCCTCTCGAATACGAATGAATCTTTTTCCTGGGTTTTCGAATACGATGTTAATAATTTCATGCAATGCAGCGCATATCGAGATGTTTAGGTGGCTCTTGGCAAATGCTACAGATTGGATTCATCGAATTCCGACTGGGTTAATGCTACGCCAAAGGGCTACGACTCGTTGCATGTGCTTGGCCGAAAACACCCAGGATCCTCCATCACTGTAGACGGTTAGCTGATTTCTGTTGCTAAAAAACTTAACAATTGCTCGAAGCACGGCGTTTATCGGCCGCTTGGGATGACGCCCAGTTTTCATCCTTTGTATAGTTGCTGGGTTTTTTTTGACAACAGACGATAATAACGAATTGGTAGCGGAGTGAGTGATCTCACTCGTTGTTCTCATCGTACTCAGGCCTTGGTTCGACTCAACCTCTAATCCACCAAGTCCCCATTCCTCCGAGGTCGGGAATTTGGTGCCCTACTAGTCTGCGAATAGTTTACTTCCTCAAGTGAAGACACTGTAGCGTCACTATTCCAGAACTTCGAATAGAATGGGCTCAATCAGTATTCAACGACATTCCTAGATTCCTTAAGCAACAGTCAAATTCACGCGCGAAAACTCGATGACCTTTATGGATAATATATGGATAATAGATGGGAGAAAGTGAATTGAATGAAAATGCTGGAACCAATACAATTCAGTAAATATGAAGATGGATTGTGTTCAGCGGAAGAAAATTATGTGCGACATAATATTGTGCGCTGGATTTCTGCAGTTAGATGTTCATTACTTTAATATTCCTGCAGTTTTGGATTTCCGCTTATTTCCATACCAGTTTATTCAATGGCTATTTTTGTAGGTGTGATGATCCCAGCATATGATTTTTGTGTTCGTTCTAATCGCCATCGATATGGAATTATGGAATTCTCCGAGTACGTGGTGAGGAACAGTGAACGCATTCTACCCCAGTATCTTGTAATTTATCGTTGACTGTCCTCATAAAGTGCTATTTGCAAAGGCCCATACTCGATACGCGCCAGGTCATTTGTGTTTTATGGCTCTTTCATAGGCCCATGCTTTCTACACTCTTTTACTTGACGTCTTACAGGATGGGCAATGGTCGCAAGCCTGTCATACTGTTCGTTTTCTTTCCCTTAACGTAAGCTAGGACTGTCACAAGTAGATCACTGAATACATTCTTCTTCCATTTGTATCGGTACAGAACGGCCGTTGTTGTGTTGTTGTTTACCTTAGCATTTACCGAATCGCTGAAAATCCTTGTTCTAGATAAGATCGACGTTTTTTCACTTTCTAGCGGTATTTTCCTAAGCCCTCGAAAACCTCGAAATAGTTAAAGACACCACATTGTTCGTAAATCTATAGAGACACGCAAGTATTTAGTTGTTTCTTCTTTTATACGTTATCTTCTTGAGCATCTCTAAATATTAATTCCATTTGAATTGTTAAGATTTTAAGAATGACAGACGAGGAGCATCTATGTCTTACAGATGATTAACTGTTCTCATAAGACAAATCCCAAGACCGACTTTCCTTTAACTTTGGCACTAATCACTGTATTCTTCATGAGCAAAACGCTCGCCGACGTTTCGGAGTTTTGCATTCTTGAAGCCTAGAAGAGCCAAATTGACGCGGAATCCACTTGTATTCAATAAATCTTGCTCTCAACAACCTCATATTCTTTCATAAAAAACTTTGTTTTCATATGTTTACAATGTTTAAACATTTCATTTCGAATAATTTCAGGCGATTAAAAGGTAAATGTTGTAACACATTGTCTCTATTATGATGCAGGAAATAGAACGGTGTGGTATATTGAACACTTTACAGCAAAGTAAAGAGCAAAACTCAGTGATATTCACCAAGACCTCACAAACGACCATTCTTTCGTGGTGGAACGTTCGCTAAGGACTTGTGTATATCACCCACATTGGCTGTTAAGAATGTAATCGTCGAATGGCTTAAGAGGGAATCAACAAAGTCCCCATTGGCCTCTTTTGTGCTTCAAAGATTACCAGTAGGCACCGCATATTGTGCGGAACGAAAAGAGTCACACTTTTCGTATGAGAGGACTTATTTTCACTGTGCAACCCCAAACCAGTGCATTCCACCCGCACAGTTGGAACTGTTATAATAGGACACAAATTCTGGTGCATGGTCCGAAATTTCGATGAAACTTTTGAAGATTTTTGCAGAAGTTAGATGTTTTAAGAGAATTAACGGTTCACACTTCGCCTACTAACGTGAAGCACATCCGGTAGTTATGATACCAGTTCTACTGGCAATGGTACTTCAAACATCTTGCGGCTGTTTTGGTGTGAGTGGATGAGCGGTGTCGCTCGTCCAAAACCTTAATCACATGTATTATTCATGCACTGTGCTTTTCGTTCCAATAAGGACAAAGTAAAAGGATAAAGGATAAAGCTTTCGGCGTTGATCACGATCAGGGCGTTGGTCTTGAGTGATGCGCCGTGCAATCTAGTTCATTAAGTATCTTTGGAGGTGATGGAATGCATATCTGGCCTTTACAATGACTCGCGGTGGCATACCGATCTATCGAGCCATTGCTGCTATCCTCCCAGACAGGTTTGGTGCCAATTTGTCGAGCCGGAGCGATGGACTTGGTGAGCCTTGGGCGTGGGGATCGATTCCACGTGTGTGTCGCCTCCAACCACTGCGCCACACGAGCCTAAGGACGAGGATATGCCAACTATGTTTCTTTGCGAGAAATTTCATATTTTTCAGTAATCATCCATGAGAATTCATTACATTCGCTTCATTAAAAGCATTATTTTTCTCATGTAATATATCTTCCAACAATCCAGAGAGAAGTACCAGCAATAGAATCTATTGAACAAGATCTTTTTCGTATTTGTTTACACTGTTCAGCTTTCAGGATTTTGTCATATAATCTGCAGTCGGCTAACGTTTCGACGTCTTCGTCTTCTCTGGAGTTGGTGATCGCAGTCGATGGCCACGGTCGTTCGTTCTCCCTTTGTGGGCCTTCGTAGTCGCATAGAGTCGAATCTTCTCGAGTGGTGCAACGCTTGAATGAAGCCTCAATTGGAACTATCCTTTTACACAGGACGGTTACTGACTAACTGTCATCTCTACCTGGCTCTTTTTCTTGACCACCTTTACCTCTCTTTGTAATTATATGTTCAGTTCCGTTGTTTTACGACGTTTCCCACATAGTGAATCACAGATTGTAGAATGAGTTGCTTCTTAGGCAACGTCTTGCTGTAGTGGCCTGGTCTTAACTAAGGAATTTCTCTAGATCCGTGCACAATGCTTCGGTTTCATAATTTTGGATCTTCTAACAAATGAGCAGGAATGCTGTTATTGTAAATGTTTGTTAATGTCGTCGAACGAAAGAGATTTGCTTCTGGAAAATGGGTAGCTCATACATTGTATTGTGAAGCCTAGTTAACGTAGGTTGAAGAATTTTCCCCCGTTCTTAAAAGCGAAATGACTGTGTCCTTGTGAACCGCTCTGTTAGCCGAATCATGGTGGTTAACACGTATTTTAAGCACTCGATGATTAATGTTTAAGTAAGTTCGTCCCCGCTTCACACAGAGCTAAACACTCGTCTTCGGCCTTACAGTCTCGAATGAAAGCCAACGCGTCAAGCTTACATTAGTCCGTTAAGAAAAACTTACTATGCGCGTTTTCTAAGAAATGAGGTTGCCTGGACTGTTGTTACAAAGGGTGATACCAGAAGAAAACTCAGATCAGAAAATTATTCAGAGCTACAGCGCAATGTCAGGTGTTCCAGTAGGATATTCGTCGTTTCAATCCATTTTTGGATAGATAAAATCGGCGCAGAATGTTTCAAGTGTCTTGCGCGTTGTTTTTGATTCTTCCGCCTGGATCGTGATCGCTGCTTCAAAATCGTCACTGCTGTTTTTTTGTCAAGTATATACTACAGAAGTATTGACATAGTTAATTGACACATAGAGTCCAGAGCTCTTTTTTTATAACTTACGATGGTTCCTGGACAACTAGAACACTTTGGAAAGTTGCGAACCACACAGATTTATAGAAGAGATTATGCTCTGTTGCCTTATGTAATTTCTATATAGTGTTCTTTCAGTTCTAAGTGTGTTTAGCATTGAAAACCTTCAACGAATTGAAAGCGAAGTTTTTAAAATTTCCAGTGGAAGTGCAGGCATCAACATCAATGATATGCTGGAGAGCACCATCGCGTCTTAATAAAATGACAGAGCTCTCAGCGTTGATCAGGGATGCTGAGGGATGCGCCGTGCATTCGACTTCATTAAGTATCGTTGGAAGTGGCTGAATGCATATCTGGCTTTTGCAATGACTCGCGGTGGCCTACCGTTGTATCGAGCCACTGCTGCTATCCTCTTAGACAAGCCTGGTACCAATTTGCCTGAGGGATGGATGTCCTGGCGAGCCATGGGGGCAGGGATCAATTCCACGTGGGTGTTGCAGTGGCTCCTCCAACCACTGCACCACACGCATCGTGTCACTCGGGGCGAAATCCCACCTGCGCACTTGCATTTGTGTTGGAAGTATGAGTCCTTAGTAAGTAAAAAAGCGAGAGAAAATATATGCCATGGGTTCAGAAAAATCACGATTTCATTCCCTTAAGGTAAGATTACTTGCACCTCATTGAAAGAAATCTGTGAATACGAACACTTTTCGTTTAAATATACTTAAAATACTATATAGTATAGTTATTTATATATATTATATATATTAGTTATATTAGTTATATATTAGTTATATAGTTAATAGTTATAGTCATACTATAGTGATATAGTTACATAGTTAGTTATATAGTTAAGTATACTATACTTGTACTTTTAATATACTTTTATACTTTTAATATAAATATACCTTTAAATTTCCTTTTCTTCGAAATATTACTTTTCGTTTAGTTTAACAAAGTTTAGTAAGAGTTGAGACATGTTAGGTTAAAGCCGAAAAGCATTATTTTCGTATCACATGCACTGTCTCCCCAGTGCATTTTGGATATTTGTGTTGGAAGTCGATCATTCGAGTTCTAACGAAGTGCTCCAGCCTGATGTTTTTTTCTTGTAATGTAAAACACAAGGGGAGGCTGAGAGCGTTAATTAAATTCTGCAAGAAGCCCCTATATAAAGTTAGAGCAACACTTTTAGGATCCACAATAATGCTGTGATATTTTCAAACCTACGGATGCCAGGTATCTACGGTGGGGAGCGAACGCCCTACTGTCCTTCACAGGAGTAACGCGTTCATCACCACACTATGCGGGTCCCTCGTTTTGCCTGTCTCAGCTGGTTCCGTTTATCAGCGCCACTAGCAGTCAAATATCTTACCATCATTGTGGTTGCATCGCACGTAATACCCAGCCGTCAAAAATTGTTATAGGTAGTAAGTGAAAAGTTAACTTTTAAGAACTTTATTGATAGATTGAATAGAAGGTTTTGCCTAACCGATGTCGCTGTTGTCCCAAAATTCTACACGGGATCAGACCATAGTCTCCTTCGTGCTAGAATCTATTTCTCGTGGAAAGAAAAAAAAGCTGCTAAATTCAAAAACCGAAGTCTCAGAACCACCGTAAACCGGAACTCATTCAATTCATTAGTCGGTTGTTGGGAAGATGCCGTTGTCGATAACATCGGCGAGGAATACGGTAGGCTCATTCAACATCTTCACGTTAGCGCTATGAAAGCTGAAAGTTCGAAAGTCACCAAGAGACGTTTATCTCCAGAAACACTTGAGCTGATACGCCAGCGTGGAATAGCACGAGCTGCAGGCAACTGCGAACTAACGTCCAAACTTGCGAAACAATGCAGACAGGCGATAAAAGAAGATCTTAAAGAGAAAAGAGCAGCAGTAATGATCGAGGCTGCAGAAGCTGGGAAAAGCATTCGCAAAGCCCACCGAAGCTTCGCCAACTACAAGACCAAAATGATTGCGATTGATGAAAATGATCCCACAACCAGATGGAAGAGTTACAGCGTCCAGAAAGGTAATGGAGAAAATCATTCACGAATACTACTCAGATTTCTTCAATAGTCACGTACTCCTTCCCTCATATGAAATAAAGGAAGATGGAAATGTTGTACCACCAATTCTCTCTTCCGAAATCCGACATGCCATTTCATTGGTGAAATACCGAACAGCGCCAAATCTGGGCAGGATACGATCAGAACAGCTGCAGATCCTTCCGCCAGTCCTCGTAAACACACTGGCTCGGCTCTTCACACGATACCTGTCTAAATGCAAGGTCCCTACTCAGTGGAAGACCAGCAAGACAGTGTTATTGTTCAAGAAGGGTGACCTACACGATATCGGCAACTATCGACCAATCTGCTTACTGTCTGTCGTCCACAAACTTTTTAATCGAGTCGTCCTAAATAGGATTGACAGAACACTAGACGAAGAAAGGCTATGTGAGCAAGCAGCGTTTCGAAAAGGATTTAGTGCGATGGACCATATCCATACGATAACAAGGCTCGCTGAAGTATCGCGAGAGTACAAAAGACCGCTCTGTCTCACTTTCATCGATTTAGAGAAGGCCTTTGATTCAGCTAAGATAGAAGCAGTCTTGGAAGCCCTTGATAGTCAAGGAGTTTCTACTCAGTATAGATTCTTCGTGAGCTGTACAAAAATTTTACAACCAAAGTATCATCATTTTACAACGATATTAACATTGACGTCAAAAGAGGAGTTAGGCAAGGCTATATCATCTCGCCAAAATTATTTAGTTCCATTCCCCAAAACGCCATGCGAACATTGAAATAGGATAATATGGGAGTGAAAATCGATTGTCGGCAGTTACACCATCTTCGCTTTGCTGATAATGGCTGTGGAACGATTCGTCTTCGACTAAATCTCACAAAAACGATGTTCATGAAAAACGGATTGGCTTCGCATGCCCCATTCACGCTCAACGGGACGAGTATCTGCAAATGCCCCAGTTATATCTATCTAGGTCGAGAAATCAATATGATGCTCCCTACCTAGCTCCAGAGCTGAGCAGAAGAAAACGAGCGGCTTGGGGAGGCTTTCAAGAGCGTCGAGAATGTAGTGGAGAGAACAAAGAACACCCGACTCCTTGCCCACCTTTTCGACTCACTTCCTACCCTAACGCATGCGTCAGAGACCTGGTCGCTGCGTAAGCAGAATGAAAGATCACTCGGCGTTATCGAACGCACAGTCGAAAGGACGATGCTAGGAGTATCCCGTTCCACACAAATAAGGGATGGGATCCGAAGCTCCGATCTGCGTCAACGATCAAAAATTAAAGATGCTTTTCTGTACGCCAAACAGTCGAAGGCTGGCCCGTATACGTAATGCGTTTGAATGACAACCGATGGACAAGAGCCGTTAGTGACTGGATTCCTCGGGATGTCAAACATACTGCAGGAACGCCTCCGACTCAATGGTCAGAGTTCTTGACAAAGAGCGTATAAGAAAGATATTGTGCTTAACGAGTTCCTAGAGCGAGCAGAGCCCACTGGGCTACTCTTGTACGCGACAGAGAAAAATGGAAGATTTACTGGCGCCCGCTCGAGTCACTCGACGATCAACGGGACCACAGGTGACAGATGAGTGATGGATTGAGAGCAGTGCACCATCATTTATATCGTCTTTCTAGAGATCTTCGGATATAGTGGTTTTTTGATAGAGAGATTTTCAGTACTTCGTAAATTTCATAGTATTCCATGGGGACGGTGCCATCACTGTGACTTCACACTTCTAATGAGATGTGGCCTGTCTCGAAATTGCTTTCAGTTAACGGCCGTCTCCATCTGACTTACCAATTACTATTTATAAAGTTATCCTGAAGTTTTCTGGCACAAAAATTGTACAACACTCTCATTGAAATATTTCAATAACGTTCTTGGTACGCTCTTAAGTGGTTGTGGTTGGAAATTCTTTCGAAGTTGAGATGTTTTTCATTTTTCCCAGCAGAACATTGGAAACCAGTTCTCTCAGTGATAGAGAGAATTTTGATGAGTATCTCTAAAAATTTGCAAGAATTGATAAGGTCAAAAAAAGGCAGGCCGGTTTCTCACTTTTCGTTTTTGAAGGGTATCCATTCGCAGCAATCTAAGACTACCCACTAAGACGAAATATCTTTTCAGTCTACTTTGCGCTTATATTAGAAAGATTTCAAATGTTCGAAAAGCATTTGTGATGACTCAGGATGTTTGTAATCTCAATTTTTCATCTTCTTGAAAAAATCAACACCAGATCTCTACTGAAACTTTGTGCGGCATGGAACTGGAAATCTTTTGAAATCTGCAAATCGTCTCAATCAATACATTTTCATGAACTTCTTTTAACGGCATGATACTGACAGCACCGCAATTGATTTAGATCTTTCGTGCTCCTTTCTAAAGTTTGAAGGCGTGGAAGTTCTTCAAAAGTCTTTCCAATGTTGTTCACATACGAGATGGATAGATTTTTGCATCATTCGCTAGCTTTTCAGGAAGAGATTGATATGGCGCTCTTTGATACTCATAGATATTTACTACAGTGCAAATTCCACATTCATATTAGATATTGAGAAGAGCTTCCAGCTTCTAAAGAACGGTTTTTTAAATTAGAACTTTGAGATCAAGCTGATAAAGGCGCGTTCGTTCCCCACTGCAGACACCTCCGGTCCGAAGTTTTGCAAATAACTCAGCATCATAGAAGTTATATTTCGCTATATACCCTGCCATTAAAAAGAGTAGGCAGTAGATTAAATGGTTAAGATTGCGATTATAACTACAGCCTCAGCTTAACTAGATTCAGTGCCGATTTCTGTTCCCCAGATCAATCCCGTCGACGGGTGATTGCTGATGGCAAGTGATCGGTAGAACTAGCGGTGAGAGATAGAGGCGAGGCGAAGGACCCGCATGGTGTGGTGGTGAACGCGTTACTCCTCGGAAAGGACAATAGCGCGTTCGTTCCCGACCGCATACACCTGCGGCCCGGAGTTTTGCAAATGTCTCAGCATCATTAAAGTTAGAAAAGTTCTACTTTATATCCGGATCTTTGTTTAAACAATCTAAGAGCTGTCAGAAGTTGCATATAAACTATGACAGATCTACCGTACTCATTTCTAAAGTTTTGTCAATAGTTTCAAAAGCTAAAGGTTCGTCAAAAGACTTTCCAATGTTGTTGGCATGTTCAAAACAGTACGCACGTTGGTTAGTCGAGTGGACGAGATGCACGCATTTTCCTTCTGGCTGAGCTTGCCGCCCAAGAAGTGTACTAGTACTACACAGGTTTTTGCAACGTTAGTCAGCTTTTAAGGTAGAGCTTAATATATGTGAAGTTTTACTAGAAAAGTTCTTTATGCCTAATAAATTATAAGAGACTGCTTTTTTGGACGAGTTTGTTTGGCACGTTTATTTTTTACATTGCATATTTATGTTCCACACGCAGTGATATTTCAACGAAATAATACGATAAAGCTTTGAGAAGATTTATAGTGGCGTAGTTTTAGTAGAGATCTATAGTGAGAAGGCACTAGAATTACTGGCTGTCTTTGAAAAATGATGGGTGCCCGCAAAGTGCACGTTCATCAGTGTGTCTTCCAAGAGCGCATCCTTGAAAACAGTCGCCACTTTCACAGCCTTCGCCGATTTTCCAGACATTTTCCTCGAAAACATTTATTTTGTGATCTACGACCTTTAGACCTTGCCAGTTCATTCTTTCACGCGTAGAGTATACACCAGCAATCTACAAAAGGTACACTAATCATCAACGATATCATCAACGATTTCTGCATAACAGTTGCATTTTCCATGGACAGTGAACAATCTTTACGTGTAATTTCTTTGCATTATGCAATTAGCAATAACTAAGTAGAACATGAGGGTGCATGTGGCACAGTGGTCGGTAGTGCCCTGTGACCGACACATGAGGCTGATATCCGCATCCGTGGCTCACCAAGCCTTCCATGAGGTCGGTAAATTGTTGTCTGGGAAGGAAAGCGGCACTGGCTCGATACATCAGTAGGCGACTGCGAGTTACTGTAAAGGCCAGACATGCATTGAATCACCTCCAACGATGCTTAATGATGTCGAATGCATGGCTCATCCCTCAGCTATACATCAACGCTGAGAGCTTTATCCTTTTTCTATTTCTTTTACGTAAAACATCTCTACCTTACAAAATTTGTACAACTTTTACAGCTTAAACAACCCAAACAGAGCTGTCAAAAATGCATATAAACCATGAAAAAGTGAAAGTCACTTTTCCTGATTGCAAGATTCCATTTGCCTGCTCTTGTCGATGAAGCACGGCACGTTGCACATCTCATCAGCCCTTTCACCTTCAAGTTCTCCTTTATCACTATCGCGTAAAAATTCATCAAAAGTGAAGTTGAGTTCTTCATTCGTTGACTTGGTTCAAGGCTATAAAATTCAATCGCTTGGCAGTAAAACTCATATAAAATGGCAAACTATGAGGTAATTATAATGAAAAGGAAGACATGGAAGCAATCATAGCAGAATCGAGATGATTGGTACGGGAAAAAAAACGCGGAAGCGGAAAACGATTGCGGGTCGAGTCGATTCTCCTTCGAATTCTGGGATAGCCATGCTACGGCGTTCCCATTTGCATTGTACAGACTGAGCTTGTTTCAGGCAAATCTAGTATTAATTTCCAGGCTTCAAAAGGATGGAACTGTTTGGTCACGGACACAGTCGAATCAGCACGCGTGAGTGAGCGGTCTGGGCAGCAAACTGGATCACTACTACTGCGCTTCCTTCACCAAACATACAAAGATATCAAACAGCGTTTTCCACTCAGTTCCGAAGCCTTGATTAGACAAGTCAATTTAAGCGGAAGTCTGTCTTAACATATAGAGTTCGCTCAATACTCGTATTTGACGCTCAATACTCCGGCTCATTCGCTATGAGAGGCTGTCAACTCATTCGGCCCATTTGCCTCCATGGGAAAAGCTCCGCCCTTATTGCAGTGTTTTCTTTCTGTGACTTGGTTTTTCGATATATTTTGCTCATACTTTTGCCGGTTTTTGGTTTCCACTTATCTTCGAAGTATCCCAACGTATTCTCCCTGCTTTTGAAAGGTTTCAAACTCTTGTGTGTGATGGAAAAAAATCGTCCGCATTAGAGTTAAGTTGCTGCTGGTTGGAAATAGAATAACAATCAATTTCTTTCTATTTTTATACGACCGGTCTTCACGTCTACTTTGCGGATCCTCGCACTTCTCACATTTGATTCGTTTCCTCGCATCCATTGTCCACAAAGATCTTGCAACTTTTTCGTGTGGCTTCGCCCGTAGTTTAAGGATTTTCTTCAACTGATGAATGTCGTGTAATGCTGGTCGAGTCGATTCTCTCTGAAGTCCTACTATCGTCGTGCTAGAGTGTTCCTAATTGGATTGCAGAAAGTGCGTTTTCCTCGGACAAGTCCAGTGACAATTTCCTATCCCCAGAGGGACGATGGGCTTGGTAGACATGGTGCGGGACCTAACCGGCATCACTACCACTGTGCTATCCGCCTCCCGAAACATCAAAATTCGTTTTCATATGCGCGACACATAGTTGACGATAGAAATTTTCGACAACTTCCGATAATTTTTCAGTAACATAAGCACTTGAGAAGTTGAGAGTTCCACTCTCCTGTAAAAAGATTTTTTCACTCTAAAAACCTGTAGAGGTTTTGATTTCTTTCTGAAACAAATCTTAACAAATGCAAAAAGCGATATATGAACTGAGCTTTGTGGGCTGCAGAAGATTAAAATTGCTCTGTGAATTTCAAAGGCTTCTATTGCAATGAAAAAAATATACTGCAGACCATGATGTGTTTTTTTTCAAAATTGAAGGATCGACCTATTTCCAGGCACGGAGTAATAGCCCAAGGACACCAGAAAGTGGACTTTGGCTTTGGCCTACCATTATAGCTTTAAGGAAAAGCCCATTAAGGGTTCTGTCTTGCTTATTTGCTTTCCCTTATCTTACCCACCTCGGTGTTGAATTGATTGAAGTTCCAAAGACTTTCACAGTCGAAGAGGTGTCTGCTTTTCTTTTGTGGGAATAGATCACAGTACTTATCATTTTTGAAGAAACTAGCGTTTGAATTATACCAATGAATAATGTGTATCTTCGAGGGAGCTTTTTTACTGCTGACCGCACTCCGAAAATCGGACAGCATTTATTCCATATTGGCGGATTTAGTGTCTTTCAAAACATTAGCTTTAAAGCATGCGTCAAAACAATTTTTGCATCGACTAATGTGTGAATAGAAGTCTCTTGTACAGATGCTGCAGATTCATGTGGTTTTAGGCAGCCGTGAGGTTACAGGGACGACGTTGAACTTTCGATCTGACAAGTGCTACGAAATCTTGGCGTTGAAGTATTCGTTCAGAAAAAGAGCCGAGATACTGTGACTGGAATCGTTTTTTACATCATCTGCATATTGAGAGCACTAAGTTGTTTCTCATCGGTTTTATGACCGTGCCTGAATGGGGCCACAAATTGCGCCATTTCTTCGCTTAACAAGGCTAATTATGGTGTAAATTTTGAGACTATACAATCACCTGTACGCAAAGGCAAAAAGAGTATGCCAAAAAGTGGCGTTTTTAACAGATTTTTTCAAAACCTGGTTGGGTTGTTAGAATATGAGTCAATACTTCTCTTCAAATACATTGAGAGCGGAAGGCTATCAAACCACAATGGTATAAATCCTATGATGACCTTGGTGCAACCAACATCCCCGCGTGCAAACAATACCGAAACCCATGCTTTACTGCCAGATATACGAGCTCCAATAAACAAAATGAACACATCTTCACAACTAAGGCATTTATCGGGGATGCGTTTGGAGTTGGCGATTTCTAGTTGCTCCTCTGTGTCTTTTCTTACATTAAAATGTAAGAATGAACAAAGATTCATATTTTCCATTTTTATTTTCACTTTTATTTATTTTATTTTTTTGTTGTTTTTGTTTTCAATTTTCTTCTATTTCATTTCATTTTCAATTCATATTTTTCACTAAGGATTTTCTCTACTCAATGTCGAATTCTCTCTGGAAGAGTCGGATTGAGCAAGTTTAGCTCCTTTCGGGAATATTAAATATCTATAATAATAGTTCTGCCCTATATAGCCGCATTTCCGCAGCTGCTAAATTGCTCAGTGGAGTGAGCAATTCCCAGAAACGATGACAACGCAACAAGCCAGCTGCGTCACAGGTTTAATTTCTATTGGAGAAATCCTCTTAGTCTTCATCGCCGCTGCGATTGGAGGTCTAAAAATAAATACAGTTTTTTTGTTGAAAGATACGATGCAAATGCAGCGACCAAAGGCATTCTCTCGCAAAACCTTTTCTGGAGACGTTTGGAATCAAATCGGGAAATGACTGAAAAAAACCGAAAAGACCGAAAAAGCGACCGAAAGGGCGAATGTTGAATCTAATTAGTCGTGACTTGATACCGTATCACGACTTATTTTTTTACCAGAGTGGACTACACCTCTCATTCTATAAAAAGTGTTTTCGTTTGCAAGTGGTGGAAAGCCACTTTGTTTTAGT
The DNA here is from genome assembly GCA_900624975.1 of Angiostrongylus costaricensis. Lineage (NCBI taxonomy): Eukaryota > Metazoa > Nematoda > Chromadorea > Rhabditida > Metastrongylidae > Angiostrongylus > Angiostrongylus costaricensis. Next base: position 15,441 of record UYYA01004241.1, read on the forward strand.
ATCCCGTCGGTGGAATGCTATTGTTTCTAAAGAAGTAATATTTTCACTTAACAGCGTGCTGAAAAAGCTCTCGGCGTTGATCAATCCCTCAGGGATGCGCCATGCACTCGACTTCATTAAGTATCATTTGGAGGCGATTGAATGCATATCTGGACTTTACAATGAATCGCGGTGGCCTACCGATGTATCGAGCCAATGCTGCTATCCTCCCAGACAAGTCTGGTACCAATTTGCCGACCCCGGAAGGATGGAAGGTTTGGTGGGCCATGGTCGCGGAGATCGATTCCACGCGTGTGTTGCAGGGCGCCTCCGACCACTGTGCTACACACGCTCTACTAAAAGGATTTATTATGGCTAAAGTGTTGACGGTGTCGTTTTCTTCACGCTGATTTTATCAATGAGCAACAGAAATCAATTTTATTATTTCAATGATGTAAGACGATGAGCATCTCTAGCAGAGTTTTAGTCAACCTCTCACTAGTCAAAAGAGATGCGAGCAGAAAATATCGAGCAGAGGAGCTCAAATGATTCCCTAAGATGATGACAACATCTGAACACTTACTCTTTGAAAATAGGTATCAGTGTGAGCCTTTCATACCCTATGTGCTTCGATGATGTTCTAGTGTTGCTATACAAAGGCAATGCAGCCAACTGAACTCAAATACGAAATGGTTGTTACTAGGCAGTTTATAGCTCATGTAAAAAGCACACATAATAAACTAGAAATGAGAAAACGTGGTAGCACTCAGCGTAGAGAAATTTGCCTTTCATCCGACTTCATAGAGCAGGGTAAGCGTAATTGAAAACACGTTTGGCTTAAACAACGACTCGTGGAGTCTGCCTATGTATCGCATCAGCTTTCATATCCTCCTAGACAAATAAGGTTTCAATTCGCAAGCTCCAAAGAGAAGGAAGGAGTAGTTTCCCTGGCTGCGCGTGATATTCCATTCACTGCGCTATTCGCACTCCAACTTTGAAATGGAGATAGAGAATATTCCTTGGAGGAGTTTGGAATAGTGCTTTTGTTGAATGGGTGTGGGCGAACGGTGGAGATTTGACAGCTATTAACTACGGAATAGAAAATTAGGTCTTATATTTTTCACCGAAACATCTACATGTTTGTATGACTCAGAGCCGTTCGTGATGAAAGCGAATGTTTCGGAAGTGTGAAAACTTTTGTTCACTAAACATGGCGCTAGCATTTCAAAAACCGGCCATCATTTGTACCAACTCTGTGCCGACCAACCTGCCAACACTTCTCACAAACACCTTATGAATATCCCAACACACATATGTTTTGCTCTACTATTCCCAAAGAATAGGTCGTGTGTGGCGCAGTGGTTGGAGGCGCCACTGCGACACACACGTGGAATCTGGCGACCATGGCTCAACAAACCTTCCATCCCTGCGGGGCCGGCTAAATTGGTACCAGACTTGTCTACGAGGATAGCAGCACTGACTCGGTACATTGGCAGGCCACCGCGAGTCATTTTAAAGGCCAGATATGCATTCAATCACCTTCAACGATTTATCCTTTTATCCTTTTATTCCCATAGAATATTACATTTTTGATATTTAGTTAGACACTGAGATGTAAACATCTTTTAGGTCATTGGTGTAGAAAACCCGTTGGAAGGCTTTAAGTAAGACGGCTACTGTGGCATTGATACACGCAATTTTTCAACCCTGGCGTCGACACTTCTGCGTTAACTCATTTATGCTTGATTATTCTTTTCAGTGTGGCTTAGAAAAGTTCAATATTTTTGAATAGACGACGCATACAATTTGATGGAATGGATGGAAGTAAGACAAAACTGTGAAAATTAACCGAATTTGCTTGAAATAATAATACTTCTGAAACAGGTATGAGTCTGAAGTTCTTGTGTTTAGCACAGATTGCTCCATTCTGGCTTCTGGAATCGGCCGTTGGCTCAGTCATACACCCAAAGCTTTCTGTCCCTGCAGGGTCAAGTATTTGCTATCAGCCCTGTTTGGGGTTACACCAGCTGTGAATTCATTTATAAGCCACAATAAGTCAATTTACAGGCCAGATATGCATTAATTTACCTCTAATCATGAAGAAATAGTGTGCATGGCGCATCCTTCATGAATTACTGACAACTTTATCTACTAGAATGCCGAGCGCTTCATCCTTCTATCTTTTCTCTTTACTCCTTATTGAAATTCCATAAGGAGCTGTTGAATTCCTCGGTTTAGATGACCCTGCCTACTGATGAACCACCTTCCGTTCATCGTAGTTCGACACCCATGAAAACGCCGTTGCCACGGTAACCTCCAGCTAAGTCATTGAAAGTGGTTTTTCTGATTAGGACGATTTGAAGAAAACGAGTGCATAGTTTTTCCCCTTACTTTTATGTCTACTAATTCTCCGCGCTATTTGTTATTGATAACTCTGTGCCGCTAGTCTCGCCAAGAATAAATTACAAACAATTATATCTATTAGGATATCAATAGAAGAAAAATAACGTAGATTCAATAATGAAGAGTATAACTCGCACATTCTACATATACATAGCAGAAACAAAGAATTAGAAAGCTCAGTTGATCGACAAGGTACTGGAAGTCTCCGGCAACTGTTAGAACTGTTAAGGTCTAATGGTATGATAAATTGCCACTGATGAAAACGTTAATGCGTTTTTGATTAAAAAAATGAAGACATTTACCAGATTGCTTTGATATTCCAATAAAGAAGTTCATTAAGCTTTTTGAATATCCCGTTATGACTACTCATGAGAAGACATGAGCATGGTCATCTAGACTATGCCGAGTAGTTGAAAACTGAACAGTCACGCATATTTACTTACGAGAATTCTACCTCCACGATGTTTGATGAACACAATGAATGACGCACCTACTAGGGATTGGTTAACCCTGAACGGTTTATTGTTTTATTAAAGCTTGATACGAGCTCTGTATTTACACTTTAGGGCTTATTCTTGTATCAGATGCAGTATACTCAGAGCGTGACGTTATGTGCTAATTACTTAGTGGGCAAGTTCACCTCGCCCAACGAAAAGTTTTGCATATTGCGAAAGTCAGAGGAATTTCGGGAAACAAGCGACATATGGCGCGGAAACTCACCCAATTACGGCCAAGCCAGCAGCGGGTCGTCGGCCGACAAGCCCATCCAGCATGGAGAATAGCAATCAGCCGGGAAATCATTAAGGGCGACATCGATCCGGCTTAATGTCTCGTCTCGTCTTCTCCGTCACTCCGCTTCGCTTCCAGAATTCGACACGGTCGTCGCCATCATGCCACGCGCTTCCCCCTTGCTGATCGCGACGTCCGCGCGATGTCCGCGCGGCATCACTCATTGCCTCAATCGTAGTGTTCGTCCGCCCGTTCTTCCGTCCTCCACTCTGGGTACCCTCTACTGGAATGCGACAGATGCCTGTCATCTCATCAGCATAACAATATTGTTTTCAGGAACATTTCCTTAACTGAGTTGAATTATAAGACAGCAATTTCCCCGTTTTGTTTAGGAATTATTTGTTGGTTAAATAACTAGTTTATTTCTGTGACTTGAAGTGATATTTGAGATTTTTATAGAATAGTTTACAATAGTGGCGGTTCGCTGAAGATCCTTATGCTAAATCAGGTGTAACACGACTAAGAGAAAAAATAGGAAGAAAATTTTGGGATACTTTTTGATTGTCACCCTTCGTGTCATTCGTTTCAGATACTCAGAAGTAAACTCCACACTTATTCCCTGGAGTGTTACTCCCTGAAATTTCGCTTTTATCGTTGCTCTAGAAATTTTATCGTGAGGTCGCGATCGAAAACTCTTTTTACTTATATGTGAGGCAGGAACTCTTCATAAAATTTTAAAAACGTTATTTCGGACTGCTAATATATTAGACTTTGCAAAAAGATTCTGAACCCGTATTCTCAAACGAAATTTTACTCCAACTCTTGTAATAGGTCGAGTGTAGCGCAGTGGTCGGAAACACCCTGCAACACACGCGGAATCAATTCCCGCGTCCATGGCCCGTCAAGCGTTCCATCCCTCCGGGGTCGGTAAATTGCCACTAGACTTGTCTGGGAGGATGGCAGCACTGGCTCGATACATCGGTAGGCCACGTGAGTCATTGTAAAGGCCAGATATGCATTCAATCACCTCCGAACGATGCTTAATGAAGTCGAATTCATGGCGCATCCCTAAAGGCATTGATCAACGCAAGAGCTTTGTCCTTTTATCCTTTATCTTGTAATAGAGCATCTAGTTACTAACTGTACTTCAATTTTAAATATTTTTAGCGTAGCCATGAATGAGATCATCATCGGTTCTGAAAACTGAAAGCCGTTGCTCATCCTCGGAAATAATGTTTGTTCTCATTATGTGAGATATTTAAAGGACCTGGCTGGTTTTTGTTTTTCGGTACTGTGGCATTAGCATGGGTAAAATGGATCCAATTACTCTCGTTTGTAGTGTGTAGTCAAAAATAATCCATTCATTCTTCACACGCATATTTAATTTATTTTCTATAAATAGGCTGTCATTAGCAACAACAAGATTTGCTGCGTTGGTCTCAAATAAATGTTTCATTTGTATCATTTATAATCCCACCATTTATCGAGTAGCTTGAGTGAGCACCAGTAAGCCTCAGCCATTCATCCCCGTTGCGCCACAGCTGCTCACTGCGGCCCATTTGTTCGAGAAACACTGAGGACCTTACAATTTCATTACGAATTAACTATTATTTTGGCCCCTTGATGAAAGTGTTATCATCTTCACCGTGATAGAGCACAAGGTGTTTATCACCAGAACGCCCTCTAAGGAACGAGTTAATGTAGCATTGGCGGGAAAAGCATGCACCTAGATAGACTTTATTTCTTGAGTGATAAAAACCTCCCCGTTACTTATTCGATCTTCTCCTACTCGCCATATAGTGATTGAATGCACATTTGTTTTCAATAAAATATCCTTCAGATGCCTACTGATCTATCACTTAAGTATTTTTTTTCCCTCACAGAAATTTCTGTTATCAATCTGAGCGATGGAAGGCTTAGTGAGCCAGGACGAAGGATCGAACCAATGACCACATGCGTACTCCATGATACCTCTAACCAATGCGCTACGCTTTTCGAATAGCTAACGACAAATCTCGGAAGCGAACACAAGGACAGTGTCTTAGATCGATTTCTCTTCTCGATGTTGTGCTTGGACAGCGTCCATTTCCTCTCCGCCTCGCTACATGTTTGTTTTCTATATACTTCTTCGTTCGACAATTCTTAGTTCACTATTTATGATCTCTTTAGTGTTCCATTCTCTTAGAGGCAGTGCCATGTGTTCGAGAGTGCTCTGCATGATTATTTCCCTTTTACGTAATCACTGTGGACGAGGTGATCATCCTCATGTCTTCTCATTTGCCATCATGGCAGGATTTTTAAAAGTTTTTCCGAATTTCTTAACTTTAAAACTAAAGTGATCCTGCAAATTTCTTCAGACTTGCTATAGAAATGAATGAAGTTTTTCATTGCTAGCAATTTAACAGTACCATTAGACCTTAACAATATCCGGTAACTTTTTAATACCTTTCCGACTAGTTTGTTTCCATGTAAGCGTAGGATGTGCTAGTAATACTCTTAAGACTCGATTCTGTGTTATTTTTGTTTTCTTTAAATTCCAAAAAAAAATAGTCGTTAGTGATTTGTTCTGGTAGTAACGAGGCTATCAGCACAGAGTTACAAGTCATCAATAGGACATGAAATTAGTAGAGATAAAGGGAAACGGAAACGCTACACACTCGTTTTCTTCTGGTCGTCCAAATTGCAAAAAACACTTCCAATGGTTTAGCTGGAGTTCACCGTGGCAACGAGGTGTTCATCGGTGTCGAACTAGGATGAACAGTAGTTGGTTGGTTCATCATTCGACAGGGTCACCTAAAACAAATTCAACAGTTCTTTACAGAATTTCAGAAAGGAGTAAAGAGAAAGGATAAAAGGATAAAGCGCTCAGCGTTGATGAATTCCTGAGAGACGTGCCATGCTTTTAACTTTATCATGCACCGTTAGGGCTGATTGAATGCATATTTGGCCTTTGGAATGACTTGCGCTGGTTTATCAATGTATCAAATCAGTGGGTTGATCCTCACAGTCTAGTACCAAAGTACGGACATCTAAAAGATGAAAAACGAAGATAGCCCTTTGTGCGGGTTTGAACCAGTGACCAATCGAGTGTGTATCATTGGCAGCTCTTACCACTGCGTCGTACACGGCACTGAACGATTAATAGTACACAATAGTACTAAAGTGTGCAGGTTAAAATGTAAAGGACAACCGACAAGTAAAAAATTTCTGTCCTACCTTGGCCAGCTAACGGGGAAGATTGCTGTCTGGCTGCGATGTCGACATATAAATTCCTTGTCATCTCGAGTCTTCGGGAACCAAACTCCGAAACACTTGTGGAAATGCAGCATGATTCACTTAGGCGACGAACTACTGGAAAAATGCAGCCATTCTTTGGCGCTCCTTTTCTACTTGCAACTAAGCTGATAGTCCATTGTTTGTGGAACGTTTTTTTTGGCGCCGCAACAAAAATAAAACTTCACGGCGACTAATTTTAATTCGTTATAAGAATTTCGAAGATTTCAGACGTTTTTCTGACCTTCGAAGACTTTCATGGGTTTTACAGTACTCATAAAAATGGCTCGAACTTCCTATCATTGAGATCTGCTTCGGATCAAAATCTTTCTTATAAGGTAACATCACTAGGGCGCCTTCCAGACAGTTTAGTCATTGTCGCTATAATTTATTAGCCTTTTCTCGCCAGCGTTTCCTTTTCTCTTGAGAATTGATGAGTGCATTGCAGTATCCGAGTGCTTCCATAACACTTAGTATCTAACAGATATCGACACTGACAACAGATCCTGCACGTTTAGCCCTTTAGGAGAAAATCCATAAAAGATAGGATCTTGTTTATTTTTGGAACCTTTGTGATTTTATAGGTCAAATGATTTAACTCTACATAAATATTTGCATTCTGCCTTCTTGCTTTAAAATATCATTAAACGCGAGTAGAAAGCTTGTACATTTAAATCCCTTCCACTTTTAATCTAACGTAAAATTTTCGCTTTCGAAAGCTAAAATATTGGTTTGAGCAATGCAGGTATTCCTATACCCAAATTATGATTGACCCTCATGGAATAAGTTTATCTCATTGCTCATGGTCTTTCTTATTTGGCCTTAGCACTTTTAACGAGTTCAATAGCATATTCGCCTACTTGCTAACTTAATATCGATGTTACGACAACTATTGAACTAATTCAGGCCTCTTAACTTCTTCAATCTTGCTTTTCTTCCTCCCAGTTATACTCTCATTCCGTCCGGCGGGAGCCTATGGCCTGTTATGTGTAGGATATCAAGTTTTGCGAGACTCTAGTATGAAGCGTCCGCCGTAGTTCATCCATAACACAGCCACAAATGATTTCTTGGTGTTCAATAATTTCGCTCGAAAATCTCATATTATTCTGTAAAGTTGGAGTAAATGTTGTCTTCCCATAGGTTATTTAATTGATACCTTGTTAAAGATATCTCCATGGTTCAAGAAGACACTTGGGTAAATTCAATAGTGTGTTGGAGTTGAAAGGTAGTCAATTCTTGAGTACGACTCCGAACCACTCCCATGCACTCCTCAATCACTTGATAGTCGGCCTTTAAACTAGTCGCCACTTAGGAAACAATCCATATAAGCAAAGAGCTCCCATGCTACTTCGTATAAGTGGTGAAAGTGCTTGTGAATTAATACTGCCAAAGTGACATAACCGTCGCATTCACCACTTGAAGACGCTTTCGGCTTCGTAGCCTTCAAACTCATTAATCATAGAGTAACTTGAGATAGCACCGTTGAGATCTCCAATCCTCCCTGTTACAAACCAGAACTGCCCAGTGAGCCGTACTTTTTTGAAGTACATGAAGCGCACCATGGATTTGGTAGGAAGCCTTCTGTATTTACCTTTTCCAGCCATAAGATATCCACCATTAACTCGCCGCTAACGGTTCTAGCTAGGAATATGGGACTCTTTTGAGTGGCCCTCGTTTCAATTAAACTTTACAGCTCTCCTCAGTCACGAAGATATGCGATGTTGTGGAAATATCAGTTTTATTAATACCAAGAAGTCCGTGTTTTCTTTTTGAGCAGACACGAAGTCGTTAATAACAAGGTTTACCCAACACAATACTGGCTGACATTTTGGCGTATTTCGCGATTTCAGAACGTGGATGGATCGTTAATTGCAACCTAGTCAGCTAAACACGTCAACAATCCCAACAGAGAAAACCACGATACCTAGATCTTGCTTACTTAATACTTGATATCTGAATAGCCTGCCCTCACTGATTGTGGGGGCTTCAGCTTCACCTCCATTTTCGAAAATTTGCTGGTTAAGCCATTGTGGTTCTCGGAAATCCCAAGGTCAGCCTAGCCAAAGTCTGCCGCGGGTCTTCACCATCACAGAGAGTCGCGGCCCTTGTGGATCAGAAGGAGATTTGCCACCATGCGACTTCGATACCAGGACGGTGATGGGTCCTGGTATTGGTTTATTCCTAGCTAGGCCTCCTGAAGGAAACGTCGGACTCCTCAGCTTCGGAGAGCCTGTCAAGGTGATGACTCCTACCAGCTGTACATCGCAGCCTGACACCCAGGAACACCTCCCAGCCACGATGAGGCGGTAAACAATTGCGAGGTATTTAGATTTTAATAACATTAAAACGAAAACTGCTTCTTCAGACACCACTCTCTGTTAGTCTTCCACTGAGTGTTCACGTGGGAACGAACCGTAGAGGATTCAAATAAATGGGTAATGTGCATCTCTTATGCTAAGATGGTGGTCTAGCAGACGATAATTATTTCGTGAATGGATAGATAGAAAATATCGCAACATCTGCCAGATACAATGGCAGAGATTATTTGTGATCGCGCCTGATAAAGAGGCATTCCTCTTCGTGGTTCGTTTTTGGATTCTTGGAATTAATCGAAAATACCTGGAAGGTATTACGCGCTGACGTTTCAAATTCCCTTGCCAGAATAGTGCCTTCCACTCCGAAATCCTCCTCGTTATCTTTATATGTCCTATGTGCGCCTCGTGGAGTGTCTGGTTTAACTCTAAGCTTACCAACTAGATGTTCTTTTACATGGACGAAGAGTGGTTTATCCGTTTCGTCAATGTATTCGTCGCCACACGCTATACAAGACATGAGGTACTTCGTACTCTAACTCATTCAATCGCGGTATTTATCATAGAGCAAACTATGCACTTTTATGTTAAACAGAGACACTCATAAAAGTGGTTAGGGACTATCTGAAGCCATAACGGGGAAGATTCTGAAGTGGAAGCCACTATACTCGCTCAGGAACCTAAGGCTTCTGCGATTAAACCATTCAAAGCATTCAGGTTAAATTCTAAGAATACAAAAATTATTCACAGAAAAGAATGCGCGTGATCTCACGCAGTATCTCAGACAGCCATTTTAACGTCAGATAGGCACATTAACCATCCATCTGCAGCCTCTACAGTTGGTCTCCACGTGAAAATCTCAATGGAAGGCTCAGAGAGAGCGGCGAGTTGTGAACGAGCGGTTTTGTTTCCAATGCGATTGAAATCTAGGTATCGTGGCTTACCTGTTGAGGTTGTGGAGGCCTTTGGCTGAGATGGTTGCAATTATCTTAACTTTTCGAGGCTCTGGACAAGGTGAAATCTGCCGAAACGTTGACTAATGCTCTATTGAATAAACCTTGGTACTAACTACATCGTGTCTGCTTAGAAAGAAAACATTGACTTATTGAACAGTGACGAGGTTAGTAGAAAGTTGGTCTTGGGAATTGGCATTAATATTGTTATGTGCATTTTTGTAGTTTTGTATTTTGCGTGACATTAATATTTCACTATTATCAATAAGTTAATACTTTATGTGCTACCGGCCCCGGAAAGTGTATCAGAAGACTATTTCGCGCCATTTTATTAAAATCAAGGCGTTTAAAAATCGGGCAGCTCCTACAGGTCAATAACTCGGCTGAGAGACAGGCGAAACGAAGTGCTCGAATGGTGTGGCGGTGAGCATGTTAGCCACCGGAAAGGGTAACAGCGTGTACGGTCCCCACCCCACCGCAGACACCAACGGTCCAGAGTTTGCAAATATCTCAGCAACATTGTGGTTATATTTCACATAATACCCTACCATTAAAAAATAATAGCCAGTAAATAAAAATTGACAATCAAGGCGTTTATGCTTAAAGGGGAAATATGACAATGTTCAGAGCGCTAACAGTTTTCGACACTTTCCACATTTACGCTCCAATTACGAATATTCTGCAAGAATACACCATCCATTTCGCAATGGCTTAGCACGTCTTCGCGCGTCTTCTTGCAACAGTTTCATAGAAATTCATATTATCCAAAGTGTCGAAGACTAACTCATGTGCAGCGTTTTTGTAACTGTTCTTGTAACCATTGTTTCTTTTCTGCTTCAACATGTTAATGGAATCCAACAACGTTCTTTTCTCGTTCTTAGGAACTGGAAGGATAAGCAGTTTTTTTTCAATTTTGAAGTTGCTCTTGGAACTCAAGTCAGAATTCTTTTCCGTCTCAGGGAGCAGTGGAGACTTTCAGTGTTTTTCTGCGATTCTTTAGATAGCTGATCTTCGTCATTCCGTTTTATAACGACAGGATTCTAATGTGAAAACTTCACTAGATATTAGTAATTTGAGTGCAGAATCCATGAAGGTGACTTCTCGTTCCGCGGGGCGGTCAAACAAACATGCATCCCACGTTAGATCGTGAGCTCATGTCAACCGTCTTTTAGAATTTGTTTCTACGTTGGCTGTTATAAGAAATGGAATTCTCAATAGAAAGTTTTACCTCGTTATGGATAACCAACGTCTTAGTTCACAGATAAGCACGAAGTCTTTGTAGACCTTTTCCATTGTGACTAAGGTTCCCATTGACAGCAACCACTAAAAGGAAAAGGATAGCTGACAAAACTTCATTCCTCCGGCACTTCACGAGGTTCTATTCGAATTAGTATGGATACATCGCAAAAAAAGCAACTGCTATCGACATTGAAGAAAGCAGTGACGGCAAAACGTTAGCCCCAAGGAGATGTTTCATAAAACCCTCGTATCAGTCTATCAATCATCGAAGATATATCATAAGAAGGGGTTCTTAAAGGCCTGAGATTTCGCTGTTGTGGAATGGCACAGTCTTATCTTAAAGCTGGCATCATGTGACTTTGATTTACGATGATTAATCCTTCTACTAATGAACCATTCTCACTGTGTAATGTTTCGTCAATTCCACGTCTCTTCCAAAGTGGAAAGTTTTGCTTAACTTTCTTCTAAGTAGTTTTAATTGTATGGCAAATCTTCTGACTTTACTGTTAGTATTTGAACAATTTTACTCTGTTTTCGTTAACGTCGTTGCTAAACTAATGACTAGAGTGTAAGCAGACTTTAATTTACTGCTGAGGTTCCTCAAAATTTAGTTTGACATCTTCATGGCTCGCGGTCCATGTTAGCGCATAGTCTTTTCATAGTTAGGTATTAACTAACTGATGGCTGTCGCTGCACATTTACCGTACTTCTCGGCGTTCTGAAATTCGTTTCAAAGTGCATCTCAACGGTTGGCGCGGTTCCTAAATCTTGTTATTTTTTCGGCATTGGATGTCTTATATAACTTGCTCTACTTCTTTATACTCTTGCAGTCACACCTAACTACTTATTTAACACTTAATTATTAGTCCTGAAAGTCTACCGCAGTTCTGATAATGCACTTCATTGCGTCGGACATAGTGCGGTAGATTTCCATTCTGTGCTATTATAAAGATGGAGATTTTAACTCCAACGGAAAATGCAAATCCAATTAGGCCTGAACACTATTGCCTGATTATCCATTCATTTATCCAGGAACATAGTCACTTATCTTAACTCTTTTATTTACTGCCTTTTTCTTCTTAATGGCAGGGTATGTTGTGAAATATAACTCGTATGAAGTGCTGAGATATTTGCAAAACTCCGGACCACAGGTGTATGCAGTGGGGAACGAACACGCGCTGTTGTCCTTACCGGGGAGCAGCGCGCTTCACCACTACACCATCCGGGTCATAGTCACTTATCTTTTGAAAAAGTGACTACATCGTTATTTATAGTACAGCTTCAGCTTAACTTGGTTCAACGCCGATTTGTGCCCACCAGACTAATCCCGTTGATGGGTGATTCTGATAATATGTATCGGTTAAAACCACGGGTGAGGAAAAGGCGAAATGAAGGGCCCGCATGGTGTGATGGTGAACACGTTAGTCCTCGGCAACAGTAATAACGAGGTTCGATGCGCGCCGCAGACACCTGCTGTTCGAGGTTTTGCAGTTATCTCGACATCATTCTAGTTATCCAGGATTGCTCAAAAAAAGTGGCATGTGTGTTTTGGATGACAAAGCCTTGAATGATTTTGAAGAAACTCTTAATAACTTTAGCTCATCCTTTGCAGAAATCAGCTGGCATCAGCAGCCGACACAAGAATCATGCTGAGATTTTTGAAGAAATGATCAATTCGAATGGTGCCAACGAAGCTTTTTACCCCTGCCGAATAATAGAGTATCTAATAATAATAATAATAATCTAATAATAATAATAATAATAATAATAATAATAATAATAGTAAGTCCTGCCCACTTTAGGGACTGGAAGAGCACAATAATTTTTTGTTCCTGTTGAAGGCATATCTGGTCATCAGGTCGATAGATTTCTTGTTCTGCCTCTGACATAATGTTCAGCAAGGCGTATTAAGTGGCGTATTAAGTGCTCGATGCAAACGATCCTCGACATTTCAGCGGCAATGCTTCCGGTTTTTATCGCTTATCGTCAGAACTTGAGATCACACTAACTTGCGTGATATCTCTAGCATCACCCTTTTAACTGAGAGTTCCACAACACAGAGTGATCCTCCATCTTGCTTACCTAGCGTCTATGTTTTCCAGGGATCTGTTAGGTTAGGTGGAGTCGTTCTGTCGAAATGATGCTTTGAGTGGTGGTTCTTTGCCTTCTTCGCTGCATTCTCGGAGCTTATATGTGGCCGCTCTAGTCCTCCTATCTCAGGACTCCAGGGAGAGCCGACTAAATCAGCATTCAGCGACATTCATGTCAAAATCGAAATCCTCAAGCCGGAGAGCAACCCACACGCACAAAATGTTGGAAAGCCTTTATGTATGGTGAATGCAAGAAAACGAATCGAATGCATGTTAGGGTCCGCGCAATAGGCGTAAAAGACGAGTCATGTAAAATAAAAATGAAATAATTTCTAACGATCTTCCCCATTATCCCTCTCTATGTAAGCTATTTCATTTGAACTGCCCAGGAGTTGTGGGCGCTTTTGACATTCACTGATGCTTTAGCTGGTATTGCCGTAATATATTATTAATTTAACTTTTACGCGACGTTTCATCACATGTATAGCACGGATCTCTGCAATTCTTGCACGGGAGCCGTTTACTATATGTCATCCATATTACACGAAAGTTTTCGGATTTTTGCTTTTGACCTTAGATGTTATTTGAGGATCTTTGGCGTTTTTCATGAATGTTGTCGGATGTTATTAGAGTTCACTTTTCATAATACTCTAGACGGTCGTGCTGGGGCGTTCCCAGATCATCATCATTCGGGTGGGCAGTATTATAGGTAAGGAGTTGATCCTGGAGAATTCTGGCACCTACTCCCTCACCACGAAGGATGGGTGGCTTTGGTTGGCTCGCTTTATAAGTTCGGGCATTAGTTAGTGGTTGCCATCGGCTGTTGCGACTTCACGTTGCATGTCAGCCCGAGTGTTTCTGGAAATTGGAGACAGACGCTTCATTTAACTTCCAAACCCTCGGCTGTTTTAGCTGCATCGCAAAGGTGTCACTGTTTGACAAGCTGCAGATATTTCTTATCGATGTTGTCGGTAATGGTATTATCTCAAGAAAGCGATTAAAGTTCTTAACAATTCTCAATTGGTGACTACGGGAATTTCATTTCTTCAATTTCACACCTTACTCTTTTTTCTGCTAATATAGTTTTTGCGCTGAGCAGATTGTTCGATCTCGTGTAAAACTTGGAGAATGGCGGCATCGGTTGGGTACAGTTGGGTACAACGTTGGGTTTAATATGCTGTGCGCTGGTCCGTTATGGTTGCCTAATTTGGGCGACTCCAAAGTTTAACATTAAGAGACCGATTTCTGGATTCGTGGGTCATCACAATTCGTCAGTGATGTAATGGTAAACTAATAACCCCGGCTAGAAGTTTCACAAAGTTTTCTTGGAACCAATCGTTGCTTTGAAGTCGCCTTCAATGTTTGTGTACATAAAATGTATCCCACTAGTCCGTATAGAATGCTTCGACTCGTCTTAGATCACAGATTGTCGTGAACAGGTTAAATCCACCGGCTCCTTCGCCATACCAGGAGCATGTTTTTTCCAGTACCACAGAAATCGTTTAATCCAATTGTATGTACATGTTCAAGATGGTTCTCTCAGCTTTAGACGACCAAATCGACGTACAGAAAACCCAAGCACGCATGCATGGATATGCTCCGTGCATACAGAAGATATATGTTATTATGTCTCAGCATGAACAAGGATTTCATCACCTGAGTCCACGATCACCTCAGGTCAATTGTACGGTTCCGCTTCTTCTGCTAACCACTTGGGGAGGAACAATTATGAACTTCTGCTGACCACTTGGGGAGGAACAATTATGCAACGCGACTAATTGGATGATAGCACCACATTGAAGGAAATCCATGGTTAGCACTTGTAATTAGGATGAATAACGGGAAACTCACATACATCATTTTAGCTAGAGATAGAGAGGTAACCGTGCCCTACTGAATGATACTCATTTTTGTATCACTGGCATGGTCATTGGTCATCGAGAGAATCGAACGAACACTGTTGCATTTTTGAAAACTGTTGCCCTCTTAGTCCATTTGTCTCTCGTATGGAAATTTTTCAATGAGATCTATCCACTGAATAACATTAAGAATTTTCTCTGTTCAGGAAACTTTCGTAAACTACTTTTCAGCATTTATTCCCAAGGCTCGGTACTCATTCGACCACGCCCTCGCCATACCAATTCCCAGGCATGATGCTTCCGACCGCCCTATGGACTTACCAAGCATCTCATCCTTCCAGTGTCGGAAAACTACAGGATACGAGAATTGTTCGGGGTTGTGTCATTTTCTCTAACCCATGTGAGAACACTCTAACACAGCTGTCCCAGAACTCTAGGGAAAATGCACCCGACCGGAATTCAGCGACAATAATAACGAAAACGAAAGTCCTCAAGCAGCAGCCGTGCAAGAAGTTCTAGGAACCATCACAGTATATATGAAAACGGGTTACATAAAATAAATAAATGAGCGGAATTCTCAGGACATATTTTCTGTTAGTTCCGGAATTGATTAGTAAGTTAATACTTTCTAATACTTTCTAATACTTTCTTCTAATAATACTTTAATACTTTACTTTAATACTACTTTAATACTTTCTTCTAATAATACTTTAATGTTAATACTTTCTTCTTGAGTAGTCGCGAGGTTGTAATACGTGATTTATTGTCAGTCTAATATTATCGGTTTAACACTTACATTTCCGTTCATGCATGGATATTTGTGGCTGTAAATATTAAATCGTATGGATGCACCTAAAGTGTTGATGAGACAAAATTCCATCATGTTTATCCAATATTTTAACAAATAGGAGGGAGCCTGAAGTACGGCCTCATACCAATGTAAAAACTTCCTTATTTCTTATTGTTCCGTTAATCATTAACAGAAGACCAATAGCGTCTCCACTGCTCACTGTCGCGCTAGATTTGTCATTGGTCCGGCCATTTGGGGCACAGTGCTAAGGGCGACATGCTTCGTATTATGCCCAGTGTATTTATCGTCTTTTGGAAAAAGAAAAAGTAACACAGAGCGCAGGGCAAAGCTCTGCAGTGAAGGATGGGTGTACCCACAGACGCCTCATGGCCTTTCTTTGAATAAACCTAAGTTCCACTTCTTCTTGGAAGTGCTTCACATGTACTTGGCAGTCATTTGCATTCTTCTAGACCAAGTGCAAGACGTAATGCGTATGAACGCCAGTGCAAATGCTAGTCTTTGAAAGAATGCGGTAGTAATGTGCTTACGGAATGTATAAGCCAATTTGCATCTCAGAGATCGGGAGTATATCTCTTAAATGCGCTTATATCTGAAGGTAAGTAGGCAAGGGTACGATCGCTTTTGGTCCTGGTTTAAAAGAGTAACCGCAGTATGATGGTACATCTCTAAACTGGATTACTTTGCCACTAAGTATAACAAAATTAGTAATAATAAGGGCAATAACAATGAGGTAAAATTACAAGCTGCAATTTATCAAACGACTGTCCACATCAGTGTACTGACAGATGGTGCAGGAAGCAAATGAAAAACAACTAAGATATCGGTTTTGGTTCTACCCACCGGTCTCGCAGTGATATTATTTGGCTTTCATGGTCATCACTATTATGATATCCTTTGCCCGAATTTCCATTCTTTCTTTTCCGATATTTTTATTCGATCCTTCCTGAGAAATGATCTACATTTTGTAGTAGCACATTCTAAAGATTGTTTTCAGCGGAGGAAAATAGGTACGACGTCGTCTTTGGCTCGAATCGTCTGTAGATTCCTTCCTGAGTGACGATGAGCATCGTGGGCAGCACCATGCAAGCATATCGACAGTAAGTCCATATAACTCTTTACATCACTCTAACAAATAGGAATAGACGAATTGCGAAATATAACTATTATAAAGTTGAGATATTTGCAAAACTTCGGACCGCAGGTGTATGCGGTGGGGAACGAACGCGCTATTGACCCTTCTGGGGAGTAACACACTCACCACCACACCATGCAGGTCCTTCGTTTCGCCTGTCTCTCAGCTATTTCTATCGATCTTTTTGCCACAGCAATCACCCCTCAACGGGATTGATCTGGAGAGCCCAAATCGGCATTGAACCCAGTTAGGCTGAAGCTATAGTTATAAACACAATCTTAACTCCCTGGAAAGGACAATAGCGCGTTCATTCTCCACCGCAGACACCTACGGTCCGGAATTTTGCAAATATCTCAGCATTATAATAGTTATATTTCGCAAAATACCCAGCTGTTAAAAATAGTAGGAAGTAAATAAAAAGGTTAAGACGATTTGCTTCAAAAATCCGATCTACGAAACCAACTCGCTTCTTTTCCATTTTAATTCACAACAGAATTGTGTTCCATCACCCTGAAAACATTTGCAATGGTACGCCATAAAAAGGATCTATCGATGTTGATCAATACCTGAGGGATGCGCCATGCATTCAACTTCATTAAGTATCATTAGAGGTGATTAAATACATATTTAGTACCTTTACAATAACTCACGGTGGCCTGCCGATGTACCGATCCAGGAGGGATGGAGCGGTTGCTGTGGCTAGGGCGCGGCGATCGATCCTATGTGTATTGCAGGTTGCCTTCGAGCACTGCGCTACACGCGCTCCTCAATACCTAACATAAAGTGTTTTATTTCTAACTCTATTTTTCCCTCATGTTGCAACGTACTCAGTCGCTTCACACGCAGAATGTGTTGTTTGAAATTTAAAGACGAGTCGCTTCTTCAACTGTAGAGACCATTCGTAACATAGGACCTTTAAGCTTGCACAGGAACGCTCCATAATGTTAACTAGTCAAGTAAATCTCATTTAATTTAGAAATGAACGGAAAAGCTTGCTTTAAAGCACCAGGTTCACCACAATTTCTTTCGTCTTCTCTACTGATCAAGCGTTTCCATTTAGGATCACATATTATAGTGTATTCCTTGTCATTATAATAGAGGACTCTAGCCGAAGTTGTTTAATCGATAAAACTACTGACGACGAGTTGAATGAACATTACGGGAGATGGGAGGAGTAAAGGCTTCTCAGTACTATTTGCTGGTTCGATTTTCTATTGTGCTTCAATGTTTGTTACCTAGCAACGCTTAGCCAACATCTGTGTGTTCTCATTCCCGTTAGCAAAGCACTCTGTCGTCTTTGAATCAGCTTGTTTTCAATCCACTTGAGAATTCCCGATCTTAGATTTTTTGGACTATGGACTTTTTTCCTCAGGTTAGCTGTTTCGACGTCACGTAGCGCCTTCGCGATCCTACTAGCATGATTTTTATTCTTGTAAATATTATGTTATAACTATTTAAGTAGTTTTCTTTTTCTATTTACAGCAGTTACGTATTATCAATCTCCTTTTTCTTAAAGCCCATAGTCCCATACGATTTCTTAACAAGTCGCCGGTTCTTCATGCAGCAGGGACGTCTAATATTTTCCTGGAATTTGGTTCTCGATTTGGCTTGACAGCAAATACTGCTTTGATTTACACGCGCAAACATTCCATGATATGAAAATGGATACCTATTATCCCAGAGATTTGCTTAGTTGGAGAGTTCGACTACCCGCCTTCACTAGTTGTGCGGACCCATGCACACTTTTCATTCGTTCGTCGCCTCGTAATCGTCATCATATTGGTGGTTTGATTAGAGCATGATGACGGATGAGAGCCTCATCTGATCTGAGAGCCACCGTGATCTGTAAAACATCTGCAGCTGCGAGTACAGCTGATTAACTTTGTTTACGAACACGTCTACCTAATGTGTAGGCAGCCGTCTACGGGACACCTGCATTCCTATGAAGTTCACTCTGCAGTTCCTTTCGTCCATCTGTCGTCTGTTTTCCTCATAATGCAACCAGCCCATCTGTGTTTCCCTATCAGTGCATATTTTCTGGATTCTAAAAATAGGACAGATTTCGAAGATTAGAGCTTCACATTCTGGCAAGGTATTGAATGCTCGGGTTATATTTCAGAAGATATCGTTCAAGCACTCTGCGAGTATTGTGCAGTATTGTTGGCGTGGTTTAATATCGCCCCACATCTCTGCTGCATAACAGAGCACTGGAAGGACTGCTGAATCAAAAAGGTGAGCGCGGAGTTTTGGGTCCGTAAGTTGGTCGTCAGTGGCCCATACTGTTCCCTTTCTTCCTTCTAGTTCTTCCTTCATGTTGTGCTCCATGTTGAATGAATGTCCAAGGTACACGGACGGGGTGAATTGTGTATGTAGTCAGAGAACTATCCAGTTTGATTTGTTTATCTCCACAACGTGGGTTCTCCATGAACTGGGTCTTTTCACGGTCTATGCGTAGTCCTCTTTTTCTCGCCTCATTGAGATCGTTGATCATCGTCTCTGGTTTTTTGTTAGGTCTTGGGAAAATGAAAATGTCGTTTGCGAATCGAAGACCTGATAGGAATTTTACATTAATACGTATGCGTTTTTATCCTAATCGAGTGACCTTATTATCCACTGCAATGCGGCAGTAAACAGCCTCGGCGATATGGTGTCGCCTTGTCGAACCCGGTTTCCTATGGGTATGGTTATAAGTTTATTTTTGGATTCCACATCATACTTGAGTGGTTGGTCATCTTTTAATTCCTGCTTTTATTTTTGATTTCGGTTTTAATATCGCCTCCGAATCAATTACCAGGAAAAGTGAACGAAAGAATCGTTGCCAAAAAGATACCTCGGATCTACATCGTTGTGAAGACCTCGAAACGCCTTCGCAAGATCAAACCAGGACTACAGGAAGGATCAAAGTGCTCAACCAGCAATAGACCAGCTTCAGTACCCCACAGACCGGGTGCTCCTGTCTATAACGCAGGGCAGTGAACGACTAGTGGGAGGCCACAATATCTCGGATTACGCACAAAGTCACCAGGATTAGGTCTGACGAAAACGCACACGACATGCCACGGAGATCGCTTCTTACTGAGCACATACAGTACCGGAATACTCTGTTTAGACGCTGATTTTCACGTTCTTCTTGAAACCAAATTCCATGTGGCCATTTCCTGTATCACCTGTAGTCCCGTTGATCGTCGAGTGACTCGAGCGGGCGCCAGTAAATCTTCCATTTTTCCCTGTCGCGTGAAAGAGTAGCCCAGTGGGTTCTGCTTGCTCTAGGAATTCGTTGGCCATCATATATTTCTTCATGGCTTTTTGTGAAGAACTCTGACCATCGGATCGGTGGTCTTCCTGCAGTACGTTTGACATCCCGAGGAATCCAGTCACTAACGGCTTTTGTCCATCGGTTGTCATTCATACGCATTACGTATACGGCCCAGCCTTCGACTGTTTGGCGTACAGAAAGGTATCTTTAATCTTTGATCGTTGACGCAGATCAGAGCTTCGGATCCCATCTCTTACTTGTGTGGAACGGGATACTCCTAGCATCGTCCTTCCGACTGCGCGTTCGATAACGCTGAGCGAACTTTCATAATGCTTTTCTGACGCATACGTTAGGGCAGGAAGTACCGTTGATTCGAAAAGGTGGGCACGGAGTCGGGTGTTCTTTGTCCTCTTCACTACATTCGCGATGCTCTTGAAGCTCCCCAAGCCTCTCGTTTTCTTCTGCCCGGCTCTGGAGCTAGGTTGGTTCATCATATTGATTTCCCGACCTAGATAGATGTAACTGGAGCATTCAGACATATTCGTTCCGTTCAGCGTGAATGGGGCATGCGAAACCAATCCGTTCTTCATGAACATCGTTTTTGTGAGATTTAGTCGAAGACCAATCTTTTCACAGGCTTTATCAAAGTTGTCAAGCATACGTTCCGCTTGGCTAATGTTTGGTGTTATAAAGACGATGTCATCAGCAAAGCGAAGATGGTGTAACTGCCGACCGTCGATTTTCACTCCCATATTATCCCATTCCAATGCTCACATGACGTTCTGAAGAGTGGCGGTAAATAATTTTGGCGAAGTGCTATCGCCTTGCCTAACTCCTGTTTTGACGTCAATGTTAATATCGTTGTAGAATGGTGATATATTAGTTGTGAAATTTTTATACAACTCGCGCAGAATCTTTATGTGCTGAGTAGGGAGTCTTTGACTATTAAGGGCTTCCAAGACTGCTTCTATTTCAACTGAATCAAAGAAGGCCTTCTGTAAATCGATGAAAGTGAGACAGAGCGACCTCTTTTACACTCGCTATACTTCAATGAGCCGTGTTACTGTGTGGAAGTGCTCTATCGTACTAAATCCTTTTCGAAACCCTGCTTGCTCACATGGCTGTCCTTCGTCCAGTGTTTTGTCAATCCTGTTTGGGATGACTCGAGTGAAAAGTTTGTTGACCACAGACAGTAAGCAGATTGAGCGATAGTTGCCGATATCGTGCAGGACACCCTTCTTGAACAATAATACTGTCTTGCTGGTCTTCCACTGAGTAGGGACCTTGCATTTAGACAGGTATCGTGTGAAGAGCCGAGCCAGTGTGTTTACGAGGACTGGCGGAAGGTTCTGCAGGTGTTCTGGTCCTATCCTGTGCGGACTTGGTGCTGTTCTATTTTTCACCGACGAAATGGCATGTCGGATTTAGGAAGATAGAACTGGTGGTACAACATATTCATCCTCCTTCATTTCATATGACGTAAGGTGGACGTGGCTATCGAAGAGATCTGAATAGTATTCGTGAATGATTTTCTCCATTGCCTTTCTGGACGCTGTAACTGTTCCGTCTGGGCACCGGAGAGCAATCATTTCGGTCTTGTATTTGGCGAAGCTTCGGTGGGCTTTGCGAATGCTTTTCCCGGCCTCTGCCGCTTCGGCCATTACTGCTGCTCTTCTCTCTCTAAGATCTTTTATCACCTCTCTGCATTGCTTTGCAAGTTCGGACGTTAGTTCGCGGTTGTTTGCAGGTCGTGTGATTCCGCGCTGGCGTATCAGCTCGAATGTTTTTGGAGACAGACGTATCTTGGTGACTTTCGAACTCTCAGCTTTCATAGCGCTAACGTGAGGATGTTGAATGAGCCGATCGTATTCTTCGTCGATGTTATCGACAACGGCATCTTCCCAACATCCGACTAATGAATTGAATAAATCCCAGTTCACGGTGGTTCTGGGACTTCGGCTTTGGAATTTAGCGGCTTTTTCTCCTTCCCGTTAGAAATAGAATCTTGCACGAAGGAGACGATGATCTGATGCTGTGTAGAATTTTGGGACAACAGCGACATCAGTTAGGCAAAACCTTCTATTTACTATAACGTGGTCTATTTCGTTATGGTATTCTCCATTGGTAGACTCCCACGTCCAGCGCTGAGGATGCGGTTTCTGGAATTGCGAGTTACCATGGATTGTCTTGGTGGTCATGATAAACTCACACAACCGCTCACCCTGTTCGTTCCATTCTAATGCGTGGGTCCCAATGTGACATTCTTCAGTCGTTCTTCTTGGTCCAATCTTGGCGTTGAAATCTCCAGTGATGACCTTGAAGAATGTATGGTCTTCTCTGCAGATCTTTTTCAAGTCCATATAGAACGCTTCGACTTTTTCTTCGTCATAGTTTGATGTCGGAGCGTAGACGACGAGGATTGTCAAAGCCGGAATTGAACCATGTCTTTTCAATCGAAAATGTCCGGTTCGGGTTGTAAGTTGTTCGAATGAATCGATGAGACATCGATGTGGTCGCTTATTGAGTAAAAATCACGAAAACCGACATACGCTAACTAAGCAACGGGACCTTTGTTATCGGCGGAGAAAAGATCCCGTCACGAAATGTCGGCGGCGTAGGCTATGTCGCCCACCCCTCCACTCTTCATATCAACGATTCGTAGGAGATCCTTTACCATCCCATGGTCGTCCTCCGTCTTCAACCAACCCGTCATAGGAGGACTAATTTCAGCAACTGCTACTCACCCACCGATGCAGCGGATGAGTAAGGATTAGATGCGCTCCATTATCAGGCGGATGAAGTCATCCGCAATGATGAAGCATAGTATAGATTTGTTTTCGGACACTCCGAGTTGGAAAGGCCAACGAGAGCGAATACGGAATCGGAAAGTTTGTTATAGGGAAAGGAAATGAGGGTGAAACTGTTTTGTAAGACTCCGGTTCGCAACAAATTATTTCCGCCGAAATTCATTTTTCGAGAATAGAGAAAAACGCGGATAGAAATGTTAGTCTTCTAACGCAATTACTCATGCAATGATCGACCATATTCTGTAAAACAGAAAATGGTGCCTAGTTGACACATCGGTATTCCCATCATTCTGTACTTTATCCGATCACCGCTTTCTTCGCGCAAAGATTCGATTTGGCTCTAAACTGGAAAATAAGTCATTAACCAAGAAGTTTAATTGTACTGTATACAAGAACATTCTGGACGAAATCTATAAAAAATAAAAAAGTGTAATACTATCTAAACGTGACTCTCAAATTACGGAAGGCCCGACCGAAGATTACGGGCTGCGTGTCGAAAGATTAAAAATTGTGCAGAATTCGTCTCCGTTCCTCAAGCAAGGAGATGAGACCCCATCTCCATTATCACTAACCAGTTTCTCGAGAAGAGAAGGAAATTGAAACTTGATCCTACTGCAATATAATTAGCACCACTTCTAATAAATGCCAGTTGCTTAAGAACTTTGTGGGAAGACGTACATCGGTACATGGAGAGAAAACTGTTAGAAATAGCACAAAAAAACCATTCTGAAAAAGCTTTCAGGTCATGTGAGATTATAATGTTCCCCTGTCACCCCTAATAAACAAACATGGGATCACCAAAGGTTCCGGCTATGATATGGAGTTAATAACGGAAAAGTCCAATTTTTCCGTTGCATTTTCTCATCTAAGACCCTAAAATGTCCACTGGAGAAAAGCATGGCAAAAGAGCACAGCTCCAGCACCCGATAATATCACCACCGACTTTCTTAGAGTTGAAAGTCACAATTTACACATAATTCTCACAAACCATATGACATCCTACCTTCAGGAGGAAGATATCCTTGGCCAGTGGGGACGTTGTGTACGGTCAACTTGCCTAAAAAAGATGACCGAAGGTATCTTCCTTGCTATCGTCCGATTTGCATGTTAACTGTACTCTACCTGCTCTTTATGAAGATTGTTCCGTCGAGCGTATCAAGGACACTGAATGAGGCGCAAATGGTTGAGTAAGCAGGGTTTCGACAGGGACCTTGCTGCATCAACCACGTTCAAACTGTGTTCAGGATCACTGAAGTTCGATCTCCGCAGGAGTCGTGCCCTAAGGAGTCTCCCACGTACAGCTGCGACTTTATTTCATCTAGAAAAACGAGTTTCCATGGATGACACGTGCTGCAGACAAGAATCCTGCAAGACGGTGTCCATACTGACTTCTTTCTCTTGATCCAATTTTTCCGATCTTATGTTAGCTTTCCTTGGTTCTTCCTCTTCTGACGTGGAATTATCTATAATAAATTTTTAATATGCTTTACTATTGCTGACAGCCTTCTCCAATTGAAAGTGGAACCCATCTAATTCTTACTCATCCGCTGCACCAGTCGGTGAGTGGCAATTGATGATAGTGATCTCTTTATGATGCATTGGTTGAAGACAAAGAACGGAAATGCGATGAGAAATAATCTCGTACGAGTTGATAGGGTGGACAATGCAGGGGTGGACGACAAGGTCTATGCCACCGAAACGTCGTAGCGGGACTTTTTTATGTTACACTTCATGCTTTTTATTCCTTATAGGGCGACCACACTGAATTTGATGTGATCTGCTCCATGAAGGGCATGAAAATCGCTGTCTAAAGAAAGCGTTCTGGAGTTATACGTGCAGAATAAGGAACAACCTCCACGGCTTGTTATGTTTGTATTCGTCAGACCTGGTTCCAGCAACGTCCTATGGAACTCAAGATTTTGTGGCTTGTCACTGATCGTCTCACCCCCTGACGTTAGAGACAGGAGCTCCGAGTGTACGGCTTAGTGGGCTGGCCTATTTCGCCTTCAACAAATAATCCTGCGTTTTTTTAAGGTTTTATTTACCACCTACTCTTTTTAATGGCAGCGTATATTGCGAAATATAACTTCTATGATGCTGAGATATTTGCAAAACTTCGGACCGCAGGTGTCTGCAGTGGGGAACGAACGCGCTATTATCCTTTATCAGCTTGATCTCAAAGTTCTAATTTAAAAAACCATTCTTTAGAAGCTGAAAGCCCTTCTCAATATCTAATATGACTGTGGAATTTGCACTGGAGTAAATATCTATGAGTATCAAAGAGCGCCATATCAATCTCTTCCTGAAAAGCTAGCAAATGATGCAAAAATCTATCCATCTCGTATGTGAACAACATTGGAAAGACTTTTGAAGAACTGCCACGCCTTCAAACTTTAGAAAGGAGCACGAAAGATCTGGTGGTCGGAGGCGCTCCGCAATACATACTTGGGATCGATCCCGGCGTCCCAGAGTCACCGAGCCGTCCATCCCACCGGGGTCAGCGGATTGGTACCAAACTTGCCTGGGAGGATAGCAGCACTAACTCGATACATCGGTAGGCCACCGCGAGTCATTGTGAAAGCCAGATATGCATTCAATCACTTCCAAACAGTGCCTAATGAAATCGAATGCATGGCGCATCCCTCAGCGATTAATCTACGCCGAGAGCTTTATCCTTTATCATTTAATGTAGCAACTTGAGCTTCAGCTATATTCTTCCAGATTACGTTGATGTCGTCGTTAAATTGATTAGGGAGAAAGAAGGTTAGAACCTTGAAGTGACCATTCATACAATGCAAAGGGTAATTGTCTATGCAAACAATTCTCTTCCTCATTTTTCTTGTGAAAGAAGGACAAACCCCATTTTAAGGTCACTATGAAAACAAGACAGAGAGATTTGTCATAGAATAAAGTGATAGAATGCGACCAGTCCTGTAAATTTATCGCCTTAAAGCAATCCATTCATGGTTCAAAAGTCTCTTCTTTAACCAACCGCATATTATTTCAATGACTGTCATGGAATGTAACCATCGCCTTCCTCCAAAAATTTACCAATGATAGGCAACGCCGGTTAGTTGTTACTGAACTATGAGTTATTTTGCTGTGAAAACCTAAGCTTCACTTGTTTTGCCCGTCTAGCATCAGAACCCTATCTCGCACCTCCTGGCGACAAGAACGGAGTCAACCAAGGTCTCCAATCTTTTTAATACGCTGCAGAACAATCTATTGGAGTATTTAGCGATGAAGTAACCACAGGAAGTCCGTCAAAGTCTGATGTGGCATTGATGTGCTACTGACTGGTTTTCCTGATGCAAATATCGTACTCCTTATCTTGAATATCTTGATAACCCATTCAGACGCTACACCCGGGTCACTGAGAGTATTTTATATTACCATGATTCAAAATGACTCTATGCGACCTGGCATCGAATTCCTGAAGCATAGTAGGTACTTTTTTGAAGAATGGACTTTTGTCAAAAATCTGAAGCCGTACTGGAATGATTCCCAGGACTAGTTTTCCATTCGCTTCGGCATTGATCAATAATCTATTGCTTTCTTGATGAGCAAAAACGAAGTTGTCCTAGTAGGATCTCTTTCACGACATCTAGCATTTATACGGATTCCGGCCTCTTCTGAGCCTGGAAAAGTCGAATTGATGTGGAATTTAGTCAGCCAAATAGGAACCTCTGAAGAAATCGAAATCCACCGTTACGTTACCTGTTGTGTGCTCCATAATTTTTGAAATGTCGTTTTATCACAGGCAATACAAATTTATTGTAAGAGTACGGAAATGCTTCGAAAATGGTGGCCAGTCGGAGAGGTAATACTGGTGTTGGTTCTCAGCACGAGTTGTGCATTTTTGCGGATCTGCAGCATTCACAAGAAGCCCTTCTGGTTTGTAGTGATGATGAGCGATACAGTATAGCAGAGCTTTTCATGCTTATTATCAGTTAGTGATTGTGAAGCCCTTTCTATGTTTCGACTCCATTGACAAGCAGGTCAAGTAATTACGTGAAGGAGCTCTCTGGATTCGTTCTCGCCGGGAATTGGATGCTTTTCAGTTGACACAACTACAAATGCAGCACTTATTGCGATTGGGGTTCTCGTGTCAGGACTGTTAGTGAGTCTTCTAGTCGTCTGCACACCTCACTAGATGTCGCGTCAACCAGTTCAGCTCCGTCCTGTTCGTTCCGGGCACAAGGGCCCATCGACAGGGCCACGCCACACGGCGATTCATCGATCGTCGCACGTCGTTCGTGGCGCGTCCTCAATCGCTCATTTCACTCGTTGAGGACAATTTCTATCCGATTTAGTTTAACATGAATTGGTGTAGAATTGTCGAAGATTCTAGCTGTTCATTTGTCATTTGCGATTCTCCTCCATAACGCAAGTGAATGTTTTCTATCGCTTTTTTCCGAACTGGAAAGAAACTTGAATTGGAGCAGTTCCTTAAATTAACTGTTAAGACCTTATCTGGTGGTAAATCTAGCTCTGCTCAAAATGTAGGTGAAGCATTTGTCGCTATAGGTGATGGAAATCGGTAGAAGTAGAAGCGCGTGCGGAGCGGAAAACCCAGAAATAATCCACTAACTTTCAACCGAAGAAGGCAGCTCCACTTTTGGGTCCTGAAGTGGGTTTTTAGCTCTGTAAAACCGCAGATTTATTGAAGAAGTCTTGGTGTCCAGGTATTATTGGTTGTAATGAACACTTGAAACACTTGTAGTTTCTGAGAATTCTGAACCAATCGTCTTGGAATTTATGAGGACAGTAGCCTATGTTGTACTGATTTCTTTATTATTCGTCCCATAGTCCCATAAAAAGAAACCTTTCCAGACCTCTGGGTAGTCTGACAGTGGAGCAGCTCTCACTGGTAGTGATCGGACAAGTTCCCCAGTCCAGGTGCTGAATACTGCTGTAACTGTCAACTGTGCAATCCTACTGCTTCTGCGCGTTGTGCTTCTCACATTTTTTCCTTCCCAATGGAGACTCACTAGAAGTTGCTTCATCGGCCACTTAGAAACTTATATGTCTATTTCTGAAACAGTTACCGAAATGGCAAAATCGTCTAGTGACTTTGAGGACCAACGTTTTAGATGTTTGTCGCCTCAGTGCAGTTATCAATCGAGTAAGGCTCATGAAGAGCTGACTGGAATACTCGAACATTTTCCTTTCCACATAACTCTCATTGCCGATATCAGTTTGCACTTCTTGTGGTTCTGTTCACACACCGTTACGAGGCAGTGTTTGACGGGATCGATTCTCCCCTTCCGACGTCCTCTGCATGGCATTTTCAGTCCGTCTCGACGATTTGGCTATTTTTACCATTCACATCAATGTCTCAGTAATTCGCCAACGTGAGAAACTGCCTCGTTGCCGTTTTGAAAGGGGTTTCGTTTCCAATGAAGCGTGCTCAGTGCTGTGTTTAACCCTCATTTGCGAAGCTATTTCAAAAGCTGGTTTCGGTTTAGGCGAAAGATCGAGAGTCTGGCCAGGATGAGCAACATGACGCAGGAGGATGTGGCGACCGGCCTGCGTACAGTCCAGCAAGGCCTTGAAGCCCTTCGGGACGAACATGGCACCGTTTGCACGACACTCGAGAGCAGCCTGAAAGGTACGTTCCGAAGGCAGCATCTTGTAAGATCAGATCCTAAAGATGTTTGTTTTTTAAAATCACTTCATGCGTCTGCTCTTCCTCTCGTGTGTATTTGTTATAATTTTTATTACGATTTCTTGGTAATATAGATTCTTTATGGCCTTATATTCTTGTGGTTTCCCACTTTTTTTCATAAAGAATTGTGTTAGTTTTCTTTGTCTGTGATTTTCTTGCTTACTGTAGGTTTCTTTCAAGGGATAAGTGAGGATGAGGCGCCAATCCCAAGAGAGAAGCATCACCAAATTTCAGACAACGTCACGAACATCTCAACTGGCTTGGAGGAAGTTACGGTAGGCGTCTTTGGTGATATTGGTTCTATTTGAAGGACTTTTTATGAGGAACTTTTTTTAAGATGATGGTGTCGATTATGTCTCATTTAAATAATCTTGAGGCGGAAAAGCAGAAGTATCAGGTACGTTGACGATCACCTGTCCTCATGCTGCTACGATTCAGATGTCAATGTATTCAGTAGATCGTATATAATGCTGAGATATTTGCAAAACTCCGGACCGCAGGTGTATGTGGTGGGAAAGAACGCGCACTATTGTCCTTACCGGTGAGTAGCGCACTTCACCACTACACCATCCGGGTCCTTCGCTTTGCCTGTCTCTCAGCTAGTTCTATTGATCTTTTTGGTATTAGCAATCACCCGTCAACGGGATTGATCTGGGGAGCCCAAATCGGCATTGAACCCAGTTAAGCTGAGGCTTAGTTATAATCACAATCGCAACACACCCTGCCATTAAAATGAAAAAGGCAGTAAATAAAAGGGATAAGATTGTTATTCAGTAGATCTTTACTGTTCATATCTTAGGCTATACATCTTTTTAAGGCTCAACGTCGTCGTTTGTGTCAGGAGAATGCATGGCTTCGTGATGAACTTAGTTCAACGCAAATAAAACTGCAGACGTCTGAGCAGGTAATTGTCTTCAAACCAGAGTTTCACTTGGTATAATTGTTTTCCGATCTACTTATGTATATGTTCCTATGAACTGATCTTGTTGAGTTGATGCGAGGTTGGTACAGTTGTCGTTGTCGTTGTTGTCGTCGTTAACGTTGTTAGTCGATCCTCCCAACGGTTTACCGTTTCATCGTTGCTGGGAGGTGTTTTTGGGCGTCAGGCTGCGGTTTACAGTGGGGGATTCATCCCTCTGATGGGATATCCCAAGCTGAGAAGGGGTACAGCGTTTCTTTCAGGAAGGCCAGTTAAAAGTAAACCAATACCAGGATCCGCCACCGTCATGGTACAAAACTACAAAAAAACCACCAGCGTCCAGGTATCAAATTAGTCGCATGGTGGCAAATCTCCCTCTGATCCACAAAGGCAGCGACTTCCTGTGGTGGTGACGACTTAGGGCAGACTTTGACCTGGCTCAGCTTGGGACTCCAGGGAACCACAATAGCTAAACCACCGAAACTCCGAAAAAGTGGAGATTATGATGGGATCCGCACAACAAGTGAAGACGGGACGTCCAGGTAACCAAGTAAGTTGTTGTTCGATGGCTGATCTCTTAGCGATTGCGCCTTCCTCAGAACCGTGATGTTGGAGTGGGACTGTTTCTTCCATTTCTGTTTTTCTTGAATCTGTGTTCCACTTGCAACCTCACGGCTTTGAGGAAGGCGAAATTGCCGAAACGTCAGCCATCGACCAACAACGACAACGACAACTTATACCAACCTCGCACTCAAAATCAGTTTACAATATCATATTAATAAATACATCGATTAGTTATGCCGAGTTTTATAGAAAGTCGGTCTCTTGAGTTGTTCGTCGATCACTTTTTATTTAGCGTGTTGCCACATTGGAAGAGGAAAATAAACACCTGAAGTACATGAATTCCATCAAGCAGTTCGATGATGACATTGTCAGTTTTGGAAGGGATTTCAGTTCGTCTATTTTTAAACCTTTTATATCAAACCTTTACGAAAAGCTGAGCAACAAGACTTGACAATTTTACGCGAGAGGGCTGTTGTTTGGGATAATTTTGTACAGGTGTTATCTAGTGAATTGTATTTATAGCCTTAAGCGAGTACACATGTTGAGCAATGTTTTTACATT
Organism: Angiostrongylus costaricensis; assembly: GCA_900624975.1. Classification (NCBI taxonomy): domain Eukaryota; kingdom Metazoa; phylum Nematoda; class Chromadorea; order Rhabditida; family Metastrongylidae; genus Angiostrongylus; species Angiostrongylus costaricensis. Next base: position 45,996 of record UYYA01004241.1, read on the forward strand.
TTCTAGCAAAACGATATGAAATCTGCACCGTCTGAGACTAATGTGCCGTCAACGAATGACACACTCCAAGACCTCGGATTCGGACCTGAAGACGAAGAAGATTTGCAGTCAAGTTTGTTACCATCACTCTATTTCGTCAAAGTGTGATATTATGACGATTATTTTAAGGAATTCCTCGGTCTTGAATTTGCAGGTTGCTGCTATTGTTATAGTTGCAAAACTGTAGTTAACGTAAGTCGAAGGATGTATCACACTGATCCGGACTCAGCGTTAATAAGCTACCAGAAACGACGTAAGAGGCAAAGCCGAACACTGGAGAAGAGCTGGACCCAAAATACGACGATCGATGTGACGAAACCTACCGATAGGGGTTTCCTCACATCGGTTGTCATATTTTGGGTCCAGTTCTTCTCCAGCGTTCGACATTGTCCCTTCCCTCCCTTCTCATAGCCTTAACTCTGAATCCGAATCAGTGCGATACATGGGCTGATGTTAACTACGTTTTAAAGGTGTTTTGAAGATTCTGTTGGTGAAATATAACAGGTTCTCTTTCTCTCTTGTAGTAAACATGCAAAATATGCAGTTTCAATGTAATTATTACGAAATAACTAGCATTAGTACTAGTCAGTCGTTATCCCTGTAAGGTAACTCTTCGACCTGCAGCAAAGATCGCGAAAGTGTCGGTTTTCGGTGTTGTTACTTCATTTATTGATATTCTAGGTCAGTTTACTCAGCCAACACCTGCCCACTCAATGGCTGCGTCAGCATCTGTTGGCTATGAGATCCCTGCACGGCTGCGTACACTTCATAACCTGGTAAAGTTCCATGCTTTGTCTTTTCGTGGTCAAGATAAAGCAACACTGTAAATTTTTTTTTTACTGTTGTTTCCTTCAGAATCTGAATCGCTAACTTGTTTATTAGTTAGTTAAGAAGTTACTCGTGAATTTCGACGTCATAAAATCTACAATTACATGTTATAGCAATTGTTCTTTGGTTACCCTATTGCTGTATATCGCTCCAAGGGTTATTTCTTGCTCAGTAAACATATGGAGTGTTTTATACAAAATTAATTTACAATTTTTTATGCGAGTGTAAGTGGTCCTTGCAGATAATGACAGTGTTGTTTTGCTTTATAATTTCACGATTTGAGAACGGTTGGAAATTGAAATGTCACCAGAGCATGGACAGCTCCTTTGGTTTGCAGTGCGTTCATAGTACCGAATTCTTCATGACAGAGAAAGTTGTGGGCGGCTATGAACAGTAGACGAAGATAGTTTGACATTGATAATCGCTGTTACCCGTCTAGGACCTAGCTAAGCGATTATGGAAGTCGGTAGTCGCCACTCATAATAGTCCCTCGTCCTGGGAAGGTAAAGAAGACTCAATAAATGGTGCCAAATTAAGTGAATAAAAGGAAAGAGATCGTAATGGTGAAGCCTACTATGCACTTCTTTTGGGCTGCAAAAACGACCTGCTTCCCGACCACAATGCGATAGACGGTGAAAAATCAATCCTATGCGACAACCTATGGCATTCAGTTCAGTGATGATTAAACCGGGATGAAGCTGTTCATCAGTTTCCAAGGTCGGGTTTCACCAAGTAGTACTTATGGTGGTTTTCTCGTTTTCGACGGAAGGAATCATTTAATACCAGGCGTACAGTTTTGCTGAGACGACAACAACGATGAAGTAATGTTACGAAATCATGCAGAAACTGCAGCATAGGTGCAAAGATGCCAACAGAAGAGCTCCGATCCTAACCTAACAACACTTATTCAGCCGTCGCACAGCTATCACTGCGAAGGTTTAGTGAGTTGGCAACGGGAAAACACCGTCACTCGCTAGACTCATCTCGCAACAAAATGTCACTTTTTCAAACACCTGTGCAAATACTTTCTGGGGAATTTCTCGACAACCAAGCCTCTGCTGAAAATGCATTCCATTGTTATTGGGATGAACAAATGTGTGCCTTGTTGGAAAAGATGTAAACATAATGGTGGCTCCTATTTTGATTAATAGTGTTGTGTTCAACAGGAATTTCCTTGAGCTTGCCTACAATGTTCTAAGACCTGTTCTCTTAGTTGCTTTTACATAAAACCATTGTGTGCTTATCTTTGAAATCATATGGATAATTATACGTCGTTCCTTTTTTTGTTTTATATGTTACATTTATGCCGCCGAATGGCAGTAAAATAATTTTGTTATCATATCACGAAGTCTGGGTGTGTGTAGCGCATTGGTCGGAGGCGCCTTGCAATACACATAGGATCGATGCCCTGCTCCCTAGGCTCACCAAACTCTCCATCCTAATGGAGTCGGCAAATTGGTACCAGACTTGTCTGGGAGGATAGCAGCACTGGCTCGATACATCAGTAGGCCACCACGATTTACTGTAAAGGCCAGATATGCATTCAGTCACCTTTTACGATCCTCAATGAAGTCGAACGCATGGCACATCTCTCAGATTGATCAACACCGAGAGCTACTCACGAAGTCTGTCAGTTTGTCGCAGACTTTTCCTTTAATAATGAAGCTCGAGATGTCTTAAACCAGTTGGTTGCTTGCTGTTTTCATACCGCAACATATAGTTATATTTGCTTGTCAAGTAGCACTTTCATATGGAGTTGTGGAGAAGCCTTACAGGTGATACAGTACGCCTCGCAAGGTCGCTATGAAGTCGCTGTTCCACTTTGTAAACAAGCTCTCGAAGATCTTGAAAAGACAAGCGGTCACGATCACCCCGATGTGGCAACGATGCTCAACATTTTGGCACTTGTTTACAGGCAAGTGATTTTACTATGTTTACTTAATGTTGCACTGGCGATAGCTGTAACAGTGTAACCTACCCAGGTCTATATTGTTGGTTGTTTCGCGTTGTAGAAAAGGATTGTCACAGAAGCCCTCATTTATGTAATTTTAAGGGACAGACTTCTTTAGTTGTATCGAAACCTAGTTTTCTACATAAATGGACTAGAAATAAAAGGATAAACGCTTACTGGTTCTATAGAAATTCTTCAAAGTATTTATGTCTTATTGTTAAGTTTACTTGGATAATAAATCCATACTTTATCGGCCTGGTCCATTGTGTCATATCGAGCGCTACTGATTTGTCAAAGAGCTCAAAGAGGTCCACGATTTGGGTACCTCAGACGCGAAGTTGGTCTTTTGTTTTACCAGACAATCTGGAATATTTCCTTCGGACTCCTGCATAAACATAGTTTCTGGATGCATGGCAAGATGTATGAAAGAATGACTAGTGCCTACAAAACATAGACAGTAGCAATACAGATTAACTGAGTAAGTGCAATTCGTTAAATCTGATAAAATATCTGTTGCGAATTGTTCATTTCAAATAGTAATGTAGCAAATTATTGCTCTAGCATCGTGTAAAGGCGTTGTGAGTGACGGATCGAAAAGCCAGTTCTGAGAGGCATGTGTTTAAATGGCTGACGAGCTCAGCTTTTTGTGCAACCGACAGAAAATTAGGCGTCATCGCGCGTGGCTGGCGTTCGAAAACACGTCCAGGAGTCTTGAATTAACGATTTTTATCGTATTAGAATGCTTTGACTTGCGCAAAGTGTAGGTGGAAATCAGTCTCTAATATGGATACATCGTCACCTAGTTTAGTCTAAGCACTTGTGCGGACTTGTTACACTGCACAAAATCTTGTTTGTAGTCCATATATCTTTATTATGGCTTGTGTGTTGCGCAGTGGTGGAAAGCGCCTTGCGATACACATGGGGTCGGTCCTCGCGCCTCTGGTCCACCAAGCCTTTCATTTTTCCGAAGTTGTCAAATTGCTACGAGACCTGGCCGGAAGGATAGCAGCGCTGACTGGATACGTCGGTAGGTCTCCACTAGTCAATATAAAGGTCAGATGTGCATTCAGTCATTTCCAACGATGCTTAATGAAGTCGAAGACACGGCTCATCCTTCAGGGGTTGATCAGCGCCGAGAGCTTTGTCCTTCATCCTTTATATCTTTGTTGACTAACTAATAAACTTTTTAAATTGAAGTTATGATTGAATGTTTATTTTTTTATATTACGCCTTGCACAAATGATATGCAAGTGTATTCTGTTGTAGAGATCAAAACAAGTACAAGGAAGCTGCTAATCTTCTTAACGAAGCTCTGGCCATTCGAGAGAAGTGTCTGGGTGAAAACCACTCAGCTGTAAGCTGATCCCAAATCTATTGTTTTTTAAAAACAATTTAGCCGTAGTCTATCGTTTTTACAGGTGGCCGCGACTCTTAATAATCTGGCGGTGCTATATGGAAAGCGAGGCAAATTCAAAGACGCTGAGCCGCTGTGCAAACGTGCTCTTGAAATTAGAGAAAAGGTTTTTTTTTTACGTCATTTGTGATACATGTGTGCTTGGGAAAAAGGAAAGGTAGCAACGATAGAACAGGGAACCATATCTGAGCAAAATAATACGAATTTCCTTTATATTTGGCGCGATCCGTCTTCCACGGCTACGATGCGATTACCAGAACTTCTTGCATTTGATTTATTTCCCGCATCCATCATCCTCGAAGCTCTTCCAACTTTTTATGTGTGGTTTCGGCAGCTGCTTAAGGATTTTCCTTTCGTCATGAATGTTGTTGAATGCTGGTCGAGTCGATTCTCCCTAGTGTCCTGAGATAGCCGAGTTGGAGCGTTCACCCTTTGATTACAGAGAGTGAACTTTCTCCAGATAACTCTGGTACCGATTCCCCAATCCTGGAAGAATGAGAGGTTTCGTCAGCCAGCAGAGAGATCAAACCAGGAGTGTGCTTTAATTAACGGTACTTACCTCTGATGTAAAAAAAAGTAAAGGCAAGGGGATTAAAAATAAGTGCAAATCAAAAATGTATGAAAGGAAATATAAAATAAGGTAAATATACCTACGTATATACGAATGCAGTGCAAAAGTTACTGTTGAGAATAACAATTTTTTCACACTTCATCTGTCCATGTTCGCGTAGACTTGGTTTGCTTTGTTAAATAATTTGTATAAATCTTTAGGTGCTTGGTCACGATAACCCAGATGTTGCAAAACAGTTGAACAATTTGGCTCTCCTCTGTCAGAATCAAGGGAAGTACGAAGAAGTTGAACAATATTATAAGTATGTGGATATAATCAAATTCTTTTTTCGATTCTTCCCGTCCTTTAACAGTACATCGCTCCTTCGCACTGCATTGATATTTGCAGGCGTGCCCTAGAAATCTATGAGAGCAAGCTAGGACCCGACGACCCAAATGTGGCAAAGACCAAGAATAACCTTTCCTCTGCGTATCTTAAGCAGGGCAAGTACAAGGTTCGTGAAAATACCAATACCTGCATGTTTTTACTCATCCATTTCTCTTTCTTTGACAAATGTGGTACATATGCAACTGATCAACCGAGAGCGATTCTTGTTGAAAATTGGAAGACTGAACAACTTTAGTGATAAGTATTCTTTCTTTGATGAGCTTACACGAGGTTGATAATGATATTTATTTATTTTCGGCTAACGTTTCGACGTCTTCGTCTTCCTCAGAGCCGATGATCCGAGTCGATGGTCCATGCTTGTTGTTCGTCTCGACATATTGATTAGTGAGACCGAGGTTCAAGGAAAGTCGGTTTCGAAATATTACTACGCTTTGCGCTAGCTGATAAAAACACCGACTATTGCACGATGTGCGCAATGATGTATGTTCGGAAGAAATACAAGTTGTTACCACCGGACATTGTCATTATATCCACCATCAGCATCGTGTATAAAAGGGCATCACTGAATGAGGATGCCTCATTCGAGAAGATGGCTCACTGAGAAAGACCTGACTCGACAGAAAGGCGAAGCTGCAACGTCGAGACGAACAACAAGCATGGACCATCGACTCGGATCATCGGCTCTGAGGAAGACGAAGATGTCGAAACGTTAGCCGAAAATAAATAAATATCATTATCAACCTCGTGTAAGCTTATCAAAGAAAGAATACATATTGATTAGTGATACCGAGGTTCAAGGAAAGTCGGTTTCGAAAATTTAATAAGATTATGACTAATATAGACTCCACGTAATGTTCTTTTCATCATTCTGAATGGACAAAGCGAACTTATCATGTTTGGGCCGCAGGCATTTTCCGGGTAAACGACATTAATTTATCGAGGGGTTTTTCTTCTATCGCATCATTGAGCTTTCACTGTTCTCCTATCTTCATGTGCTCATTTTATGCCACCTAGATCATGCTGTGTTGCTTGAATAGGTACAATGAGGGTCTACGATTGTGGATTCTTTGCAGCAGCGAAGGTTATCGCGTTTTATCGTTAGTTCATGCATCCGTTGATTAGTGTGTCGAAACACTTTCTTACTTGGATACTTGGATAGTCCGTCTTCACTGGTCGTGCGGGCCCCATCACAATCTCCATTTTTTTTTTGGAGTTTTTCTGGTTTAACCATCTTGGTTCCATGGAGTCGCGAGGTCTGCCCCAGGTCGTCACCACCACAGGCAGTCACCGCTCTTTTGGATCAGAGGGAGATTTGCCACTATGCGACTTTGATACCAGGACGGTGGTGGATCCTGGTATTGTGGTATTGGTTTGCTCTTAGCTAGACTTCCTAATGGAAACGCCGGACTCCTCAGCTTGGGAGACCCTGCCAGGCGTTTAATCCTCCGCTGTACATCGTAGTCCCTCACCCGAAAACACCTCCCAGCCATTATAAGGCGGTAAACTGTTGCGAGGTGTGTCGAAACAATGTTGTTGGTTTCAGCACGAAGTTATAAAATCGCACAGGCAAACAGTTCATTTCATCTGCTTTCGTGTCGAAATGTCTAACAAGTTGGTTGATTAGGTTAATAAAATGATGTAATGAATTTCCTTCTTTGTTTAAATTGGTCTTTCAGTTGTGTTTTTCGACTTCATGGATGAGTAGAAAAGCCAATTTTAAAATGATTCACCTTCATTGCTGCCAGATTAGCTATTATTGCTGTGTACTCGTTCTATGCTTGTATTATCATTCATATGCTCTTATATTATCACTCAAACATTGGTATGGTTGTGTAATGTAGGACCTGCGGTTGCATTATTACACTATGCGAAACTACAACTTAGTTTTATGTCGATTTGAAAGAAAATTGTTCGGTGGAAGCTAATATGCTGCTTGTTTTGTTTTCTCTGTGCTTTCCATCGACAAATCCATTCCTTGTGTTACATCCATACATTGAAGCATTCCTCCTCTTTTGAAGTTGCCGACAATCGTGAATGCCTTCCGGATTGATTATTCCTGGAATCCTGGCAGAGTAATACCCTTTCGCAGGTCCTTATCCTGTGAGATTCTCCTAACAAGTTTCGTACCAACTTACCAACTCCGAGCGATAGAGTAAGGTGTATAGTTAACCTGGAAGGAATAGCACCAGCTATCATGCGTGTGTTGTTGCACAGTATACCTAACCACGTTTCCTGTGCGCCTGAGAGTGTTTTTCATTTTGCTCAGAGTTTATTTTCAGGAGGCCGAGGAACTCTACAAACAGATCTTAACGCGAGCGCACGAGCGAGAGTTTGGCAAGGTTTTGAAATTTTATCTCTCCTGTAGAATTTTGAAGGAGTAGTACTTGTGATGCCTCAAGCGAAACTTAACTTGGGTGATATATTTAGATTGGAGAGAACAATAAGCCAATTTGGCAGATTGCCGAAGATCGTGAAGCGATCAAGCAGAAAGGTGGAACAGACGCTGGTCCCATAGCCTACCACGATCATGGTGGATGGCATAAAGCTGCTAAAGTAGACAGGTTTGGTGTTCTTGCGAAGATGTCCTTCTTGTTTAAATATTTTCATGATATGCAGTAACATAGTTTTTCAGTACTGTTATCCGTGTTTGTTTAGCCCAACTGTGACGACTACGCTGAAGAATCTTGGAGCTCTCTACCGGCGTCAAGGTAAATATGAAGCTGCAGAAACCTTGGAAGATGTTGCACTTAGAGCTAAGAAGCAGGTTAGGAGCACTTTTTGTCGTTCTTAGTTATTATAAGTCGGAAAAGTCGATAGGCCGAATCATGGGTTTCCATTGAGTGCTTCTGCTTCTTTCGTTTTGGATCAGTTACTAATACTGCGACTTTTCTCTGACTATCGGCACATGGGGGGTCATTTCGCCAAAATAGAAATCGCTGCTTTATTCAATGCTTCTCTTCGATTACAAAAATGAGCTTGGTGTTATAGAATTTGTTAGCTTACAATAGATAACGTTTCGGCGGTTTCGTCTTCTTTGTAGTCTGGAAAAGTCAAATTGACATACAGTCTACTCAGGCGAACACTTTTATATCCTTAGCAGATAAAACTCACCATTTAATTTTGAATCCGTATAATAATCGGCTTCTTTTTAATACCCACCGTCTTATTCTTTGCAAGTATTTCAATTGGTGGAGATCAGCCACACAGGGTAATACATGGGAGAGCAATGTGCCTGAGTCAGGTCATAGAATCAGGTATGTATAGGTATCATCTGAGGTGTGGCTCTCCAGACTCAGAAGAGGGCGGAACCGCCGAAACGTCAGTTATTGTATGCTAATAGGTTCTATAATACCAGCCTCATGTTTGCTTATCGAAGGGAAACAGGGAATTGCCGCTTTATTTTCTAAACTTAGATGGCTTTACTCTCTTAACCAACAAATTTTTTTTAGTCGTTGCATACCGCGCACAATTGGTGCGGGCTGTGTTGTTGGCACGGTACTCAGTGCATCTTGAACTATTTTTTTCGGTAGTATTTCCAAGATACAGATTGGCATTACATCTTACGAATTTGATGCTAAAGTGTCGATTCATTTCGATGGGTTTAACTCTGACGAATAGAATGGATAATTGGAGAGAAACCATAGCGGGCCATGCTAATGCAGATATTCGGTTGTTAGCCGGAGAATTTTTTGTTTCTGTTGTTATTCCTTCGTTTATCCTAGGCTCTCAATTTTTGAGTAAGGTTCTCACCAGAGTTACCAATGGTGCTCCGAATTATTTAAAATGTTCCAGATCTTCGTACTTTTCGGTTTATTACATTTCTTTGGATGCTTCTTTAGTTTCGGGCATAATCGAGAATGCATGCAGCCTTCACCAATGAACACGATTTTTCAATTTTCTGTCTCTCGTGAGAAATCTCTGTCCTGCTTGCGGCGATGATGCTGTTTGCAGCCGATTGTTATATCGATTGGCGTGCATAGCGGCTTCATCGCACGCAATGAATGCTATTGTTCTGTGCTGTGATGTGTGTCGCTTTGCAGCAGGAGCCGTCTCTACGATCTGCTGACGAGATTATGGCAACCTCACAAATGTCCCGCATGACGACTAGTTACTCATCGTCAGGCCTGAAGTCGAAGCTGATGAACGCGCTCGGCTTCACTCAATGACGGATGTCCAGCCCAGCGGGTTACTGTCTTCTGTCCCGCTTCTATTTCTGCTGTTCATTATGAAGGTACATATTCTACTCATGGGCCATTGCTCGTTCGTTGTATGTAGTTTAGTGAAATCCATATTGTGTTGTTTTTTCAAATATTTTCGCTTTCTCTACCAGGAGAAGATATGCAGCAATCAGTTCCCTAACCACAATTTGTGAGACTGAAATTAACACATTCTATTGCAAAGATGCCGACAAGCTTTTAAATTCTTCGTTACGGTACCCTTTCATTCGAAAGAAGGATGTAATTGGTTAAAAATTTTATTGAGCAACAGAAACGTGATGTATCGCGTCTCTGAGTTTGAGCACTCATATTCGTGTAAATATGGCGAAAAGAACTGTGATAGTCTTGGTTTATTAGTTGGCAATAAATTTAAGTTGTTGTGTTGTGAATGTGTTGTCAGAGTAAGGATTGGTTCAGGAGTGATTTTCAGCTCTCTAATCCAAAATATGCATTACTACTTGACAGTGTAATGGGAGTAATCTAATGTAGAAGGTAGTTGGAATATCTCCAATTTCTCCATAATGATGTTGTTATTGGTCAGCAGCATAAGTCTGTAGCATTCTATCATAATGTGGTTCCTTCTGGGAAATTTTTGCGATACACTCTATAGAAGGCCATTTTGAATGTAAGTACATAATTGGTACGGCCCTGAGTTACCAGAGAGAAATGAATTATGATTAAAGAAAGATCTAGAAAGGGTTTTGCAAAATCATGCAGTTGGGAATACTTTGGTTATATATTGAGTTTCATAGGCCTAAGTTCAGCAAAATATGGCAAGCTAATCAAAAAGGTTACGACTGTGGTGTCTAGAACACGAAATCCTCCCACAGGATGACCTATTAGGTTAGAAGCTGTGACTCATTAAACGAAGATGAATTCCGTGCTAGGTGACAGCCTATTTGTTTACTGGAGTCTAGATTTGCTTAGATCCTCAGCTCTCATGCAGCTGCTTTTTTTTCATTTTCCAAAAACTGTATTTCTTAGCTTAGGTATGTACAATGAGCGTGGTTGGTGAGTCACTTAAGTCTTCTTAAAATTCTTCGTATTTCAGATGGCCGAGCAACGCAAAATGGAGAAGTCCATCTTCTGATCGTCTGCTTGAGAACCATTGATTCGTATCTCGCCCCATGTGATGCTTTCCAGCAATTCGTGATTGTTGTCGTGGTGTTGTGCATCTGTATCTGTTTGGTGGTGCTGTCATCCACGTGGAATTGTCTCCTTCTGTGTCTTCGGAGCTCCGCGTCTGGTTTCCGATCACAGTTGTCTGCAGCTATCATTGTGCCTTATGTAATGCTGTCGTCTTTTATATTCTGAGTCGAGAGATCGCTTTTGTGCCGCTCATTGTCGTAGTCGTCGTTGTCATCGCTCCACACATCTAGCTATTGTCTTGTAAATGAGAGAAATCCCAGAGATTTTGGCAAACTCCCTCCTCGACCTCAAAATATACTGTGGGGACAACTGTGTCCGAGACCTGCGCTGTGCGTTGTTTTGACCATGTTCTGGTTGACTGAGTGTCTTTATTCTGTTCGCCAGTAAAATATGCTGTAGTGTTAAGATCCCTACGGGGTTTTCATTCTGAAAGGATGTGAGTTACCGTGATTCGTTTCGGCTTCAATAGTTCATATCGTAGTTAGTGACTGCATCCAATGTGTTGAACTAATTCGAGTTTTGACTTTTAGTTTTTAACCAACGTAGATACTACCCAGTTAGGGAAGTCTGGACGTAACCTAGCTGTTGTAATCGTCTAAAGTCGCCATCACACCCGTCTTGTAGACCTATAGAAACCTCTGTCGAATCTCTTAGTAGGCTTTTTTTTTCACAGCGGGCCATAGTCATCATAGTGCGTTATGTTTTTTGCATGGTGTTACAAGCGTATCACCCCAACATATGCTGTCGTGTGAAAACTGAGTCTTTTTCCAGTGCATTTTGACCGCCTTCTTATCAAAAGTTCCCAACTGTTCGTGTCTTGTGATTTTCAAGTGTTCTCTTTATTCCTTTTTTAATTTATTCACGGCGTTCCGTAGCAAGCCTTCGTTAATAAAAGTTGTGTTGCAGTGGTGTTGTTATGGAATTAATGATTTTAATGTCTTCCGAAACTTGACAGTGTGGAAGAAGTAGGTAGTAGGTGAAAAGTGTACTTATCTTTTTTCGAGACGTGGTAAAGCACTTAGGAGCATTTCGCTTCCACCGTATTGCTTTATGAAGAAACATTCGAAAGATATATTGTAATACTGGTCGAGAAACTGATAGTATATTTGTTATGCATTAATGAACTCGATGCTTTGCATTCTTTTATGTTCTTCCTAAGATCGTCATACTTACTTGGATAATTGGGCGGCCTGTCCTCACTAGTTGTGCGAACTCCGGCATAATCTCCACTTTTCGGAGTTTTCCTGGCTTGGCCGTTGTTTCCCTGGATTCTCGAGGTCGGCCTATCCAAAGTCTGTCCAGGTCTTCCCCACCACAGGCAGTCGCAGCTCTTCTGGATCGGAGGAAGATTTGCCACCATACGACTAATTTGATACCTGGACGCTGGTGGATCCTGATATTGGTTTACTCTTAGCTAGGCTTCCTGATAGAAAAGCCGGACTCCTCAGCTTAGGAGACCCTGCCGGGGGGACGAGTCCTCCGCTGTACATTGCAGTCCGACACCCAGGAACACATCCCAACCCCGATGAGGCGGTAAATCGTTGGGTGGAAGGGCGTCATAACTGTAACGAAATAGTTAGCGATGAAGTGGAGCGGTTGAGATCGTGTAGAATATTAGCCAAGCGGGTCTGAACCGCTCTACTTCGCCGCTAATTTCGTTACATGGTGCATTGGTCGCTTGAAAGGGCCTAACAACAGCAAGTTTCGCAGTTCAACTTCACAGCTACCACTTTAACTTGGTACCGCTTTCGTGAGTTCACAAATTGTAGTTCCACGAAGATCTCTTTTCCGCTTTAATTTACCATGACCAGCTCATTGTGAGTTCTAAAACGACATATCACGCATTACACTAAAAGCTTGAGGCTACACTAACGCGTTTCAAAGATGAGCAATTGGAAATGCTCAGCACGTCATCCGGTGATGGAGAGATAACAGAAACCTTCATATGTGACAGCATTTACAGACTAGATTAAGGCGTTCTCACCATCGAAGGAGCTACCGCAAAGCTAAACGAAGCACTAGTTGAGTACGAAAGAAAGTTTTCAGAGCAGAATCTAACACTGGAGAGCGATGATGGCAGTGAAATGCATTGCAGCGAAGCAGAGGAAATAACCGAGGCAGCAGAAGACTACTTAGTAAAATTCAGAAGTCGTATAAAAAGCATTGAGTTTGCTAATATTTCACAAAGAAAGCAAGACACCCCAACAAAGCTAAAAACAGACATCCAAGCAATCGAACTTTCCCAAAATATAGCTACAGTAACACATCTCGAACGACCACCACTTCCGACACCAACTCCCAGTGGTAATATTTGGGAATGGGATAATTTCTGAAATGTGGACAATCAATGTATGTTTAAGAAAATATTATCTAAAGTTTCTAACAACATAGAGCGGAAAGTCATCGAAAAGAAACATGACGTCGTGATGGAGAAACCCTTCCAGATGGACCAACTCTTCCAATTTATTGAGGGAGTTATATCCAAGGAGGAAAAAGTATGGCAGTACACGTCAAAGTGCCAATCAATGTTAGTTGCTGTCAGCAAACAAGAGAATAAGAGCAGATCGTCGATCTCCGTCTCCGATAAGAAGTACTGCTGCATGTACTGTAATGCCGAACACAAATTGTTCAATTGCGACATGTACAAGACGCCATATGACCACTCACAATACCTTCAAACTAAAAAATTGTGTGCCACTTACGCATCCCCATACCATGACTCAACTAATTGCAAGAAGTCATCTTGCTTCAAATTCCAGAGACGGCATCATACTTTATGTTGTCTTCAATCAACGTCGAAAGAAACAAGCTTTCAGAACCGTTCCAAGAACGAACCAAACAGCAACAAGCCCATTAAAGACAGGAAATATAGCACTAAGGAGACTAAGACGTACCAGCCGACGTCGAAAATCAACTACGTCAATCAACAACAAGAAGAGCTTGCACCGCAAGAGACCACTGTCCTAAAAATTCAGTCACAAGGTCAGCATCTACAAAGTCACCAAACGACAATTTTACCAACTGGAGAAAGTACAGTGGTGGACTACAGGAACACTTCAAAAGTCGCAGTTTTGCTGGATACAGGTGCTGAACTCTCTTTCGTTGACGCATCATTCGCTGCAGAAATGGATCTTCCTGTCATAGAGGGAACTAAGCTACGCTTATGCGCATTCGGAACCGAGGAAGCACGAGAAAAGCCGTCGAACAAAGTCGCCCTCAAAGCATGGGACGCCGAAGGTCGTCCGCCCCCGATGCTGTTATATACGCACGATAACTTGGTGAAACCATTTGTTATTCCTCCAATTTCTAAAGAAGATACAGACTTTATTCATCAACGCCACCTTCCAGTATACCTAACCAACAACGAACTACAAGTGAAACCCACTATACTATTAGGCTCTAACCAACTATGGTCCTTAGTGAAAGGCGACCAATCGCACATCATACTTCCTTCTGGTTTACATCACCTAGCAACTCTCCTAGGCTACCTCACAACAGGCAAGACCGGCGAGCGCTCTTATCTAGCACCTGAAGAGCAAAACAGTGAAACGATCAATGGCGAAGAATATACTACAGTAGAAAATTCAATCAATTTCGCATTTCACCCAGTTTGGCAATTTGAGGAAGAGTACGATAAATACTGGGAAAGATATCTCTCTGGAATCTGTCGTACAAATATGCGGAAGAAGGTGACCTTCCTGAACAAAGAGTTAAGCGATCACGTCCGTTTGAGCATGTTAGCATATATTACTTCGGTCCGATTTCAACACTCAAATCAGATAACACAGAAGACAAATGTTATGGATACATAATCACATGCTTATCAACACGCCTAATTCATTTGGATATCGTATCAGATCTTTTCACTATGGCATTCATAATGATGTTACGCCGCTAACTATTTCGTTACAATAACTAGTGTTATATAAGCAAGTTAATTCTAAAAAAATATTAAAATTTCTCTTATCCACGATGGGTATTCAATCTGTAGTGAGTGTTAGTAACCTAGAAAACCTTTCCAAAAGAGTGTCGGTTGCCAGTGTAAGAGTGTGCTTAACACATTCTCAAGCGTGCATTTCGATAACTGCGTACAATCTCTCGATCACTAAAGTCGTTGAGGAGTTCAGACCTTCACAGATTTACAGCAACTGTGATACAAAAGTTGTTATGATTCTTGTTTTTGTGTTCGGCTTAAAGAGTGGTATATTCTTGTGCTTAGTTTCTAATTAGGAATTACGTCGCATTTGATGCGGTATGCCGCTTCTAGAACTACAGTGTCATTACCCCAAGAGGCTAATCTAGCCTAACCTAGAGACTGTATGTCAGAAGTCAGAAGGAGTCTCCATGGCGTGCTGAACTTCACACGGAATTCTGCATTACATTGTAGGAACTTAGAAGAGTGTGGTAAATGGATTTTCTTCGAAACCTGTCTTTGAAGTCACAATCCGGAAATAATTCTTTATCCCATACTCAGTTCATAATGACTTCACTCCGAGTTAAATGATTTTTTCAAAGCATAGATATCTTATCCTTTTGCTTCATAAGTTCAAACCTCTATTCTTCTAAAATGTCGTTGGACCATGTGTCATGGAAGGGTTCTAAAGTCATAACGCATGGATGGTTCTTCAGGTTTCATATTAGGAATTTGAACCATCTAGTTGTAGAAAATACTGAGCGCCTGCCATCAGTTAACAATCGGCATTTGAAACTAAAAATACCCGCCCAAAAACCATTTCAGGAATTGCAGAATAGCTCAACTTTCATTTTCACCACTTTCACCATCACCCTTTCACCAATAATCGTTCGTCATTTAGAACAAATTAGAATGATGAAACAGTTCGATAAAAGGGGTCATATGAACTGAACAAGTGGCGGCGAGGTAGCCGTCACGAAGTCTTTTGCGAGCGCCTTTCGTGCAAAAAAGGGTCCAATTGTTGGCCACATTTTGACGTATAGTGAAAAGCGGATCTTATACCACCTCCAATGACACTCATCTTCTCAGCAACTGGGTATGTTGAAGCTCCCAATTCCACATTTGCACTAAGAGATGGCTATGATATCTTCTTCATTTTGGGAGACGGAACCTTCTAGAAAAATGGCTTCAATTCTTTATGAACAAAAATGACAAAGAATTAATGTCATGGAATCAATGAAATCCTGAAAAAACAGTAACGTGCTTATCTTAACTTTGTCAGTAGAAATGATTTAATCTTATTGATTGCATAACCAATGCCGTAGAAGTTGAAAGAGTTAGGCTGCAAAACTTTCCCTTAGCCAACATATTCAGCAGATCAGTTACCAATCGACTACCACTTTCTAAGTATATCAACTACTTCTTGAGAAAAGTCTTTAACAACGAAGGCGCTGCTAAAAATGTACGCAGAGAATTCGTTCCTTCTAGAGACCAAAATTCTTCCTTTTGTGTGGTCTAATATCAAATATAATGCGGATACTAGCACTTCTTTCATTCGACGCATTTTCGCTTATCCATAATCTATGGAGTGGTTCGTAATTTGCTGGTATTCTTTGTCACTGTCGCTGAACTGTGGTCGAGTTTGTTCGTTCTTGAATCCTGTAATAAACTTGCTAAATTGTTTTCAGATCTTGTGGGTACGAGAGAGCTTCTAAATCTGATACCGATTTCTGGGTTATATAAAGGATAAAAAAGGATAAAGCTCTCGGTATTGAGCAATCCCTGAGGGGTGCGCCATGCGTTCAACTTCATTGATTATCGTTGGAGGTGATTAAATGCATATCTGGTCTTTACAATTACTCTCTGTGGCCAACGGATGTATCGAGCCAGTGCTGCTATCCTCGCTGAAAACTCTGGTAACCCCCCCTACGGACTACATAGAGATGGAAATCTTGGTTTATGTAGTGAGATCGAACCGAGACCTTGTGCGCATTTGTTTTTTTATTTGATCTGTCTTTACATCTACTGTGCTGATCCCAGAACTTCCCACATTTGATTCGCATCCATTGCCCACGAAGATCTTCCAAAATTCTCGCTAGAGTTCTGAGGTAGCCGGGCTGGAGCGTTTCCAATCGGATTGCAGAGAATGACTTTTTTTCCCGGACAAGTCCGTTACCAATTTCCCGACCCAGGAGGGATGAGGGGCTTGGTTGGCCTAGAGCGGAATCAAAATAGCATCATGCTCGTGATGAGGGACATCACTACTACTGTGCTATCCGCCCCCTCTCGTGCGCATTTAAGCGGCGTTAATATCATTGCCCATCCCGCGCGAAATTTCTAGTGTCAGTGCATACAGAGCCGATCTTGATTGCAAAATCGTATAAATTTTGATAGTTCTGATCTTGGGTGGTTGAGCTGTGGATGGGCTTAGTTATAATGATCACTATTAGAAATTGGAATTTCTTTTGGAATGCATTAGGGCATCTTCTTGCGAATTTGGCGTATTCTAGCACAAATTTAATCGCTTTCGTTTTCTCGAGAGCATCGCTTATGAATTTGGTCTATATCTAAACTCTTTCGTTACGTCGGTCTTATAATCGTTTGCTAAAAAATTCTCAATTGACCATCTGAGGTCCATTATATGACTTCATTAGTTACGTTCGATGTCAAAGACTTTGAGAAAGGCCTACCTTCTTGTTTACGTTTTCTAGCTTGAATTGAAAGCAGTGAAGTTGCGGTAACATGGTGGAATTGTGATAGCAAATACATAAAGCTTTTACAGCAGAACTGTATCGACAAATACCGGCTGGACGGGACCATTCCGGTGCTGTGACACGGGTTTGCATGGTGAAGAAGGATTAGAACACATAGCTAGTAATACCAGTAGTGGACGTATGTTACCTTATTTAAGATATGGAAGTAGTCCATATGACGAAATTCTTATAAAAATCCTATTTTTCCCAATTACTAGGAATTCATCCAAAGTACCTGAGACGATCCTTCTGAAAAGTATGTGGTGCATGCATACTAAGTAGACTCGTTATGTTATTTGCTAGCACGCCTTCTTATCTTTCTTGGGCAGTACGTTCTTGAACAAGGGTCTACGCTAACCTATAGTCTTTCACTTTAGCTAAGATGACAGCATTCTTTGTTTTACCTTTCGGATCTGGAGTCGTACCACTATTCATTCTTCTAACCTCAACTGGGATATTGGCAAAGCGTGGTGAAAGGCCCGAAAAAATTTATTCGCTGTTATTTTAATTCAGTATAAGGAAGTGATGGGAATGCTTACTTCAATAAGCAGGGCGTGGTGCTAAACAGTATATTCACGATAACCTGGATGATAGCTTTTAATAAAGGTTTGCTTCTGAGCTGCTTCAGATTTTCCGCCATGCATTGTAAAAGTATTTTATGACGATTTCTATTCCTGTTCCGACCTATGACATAGTGGTATTTCTATTTCAACGCCATTTTCCTCGGAAAAATCCTATTTCGAAATGCATTTTGTTGAATATGGTTTCTTCGTTTGACCATAGGACTAAAACCTTTCGATGTTATCCAGTGAGTAGGTTGATTAGAGGCAACTAATAATGCTGATTCTCTCTTGACTTGAAGATTCGAGGAGTGAGACAGGCAGACAAGACCCCATCTAAGCATCACGAAATGATACATTTTCCTCGTCTTGTGTAGGTAATCACATGAAATTTATCGTGATTTCTGACTTCAAAACGGGTTTGCAAACCGCCATTTGAGAGTAATCCGGCCTTAGGTGGAAAACAGGAAAAAGTTTTCATGATTTCACGTTGGTATATCTTTTCCGTAAGGTGCTTAAGTACGAATGAAGTTAGGGGCCAATTAGAGTTTTATAACGTAATTTCACTTACGTAGTACTACAGCATCTAATTGCGAAGTGGGTAAGTTTCCTTCGTAAGCCTAAGACCACCGTGAACGGCGTTTGTTGTCATCATCATAAGGTGTTCTTGCTTCCTTGAGCTACAAGATAATCAGCTAGGAGACAGCTGCTGACGTAGATTTGCTTTTATCTTAACTTCCAAGTGTTAACATCGATAAATTACTAATTTGGCCTGATAATGCCTACGAAGTCAACGGTCGGCATTAAACAGTAATTCGTGTAATACTTACGCTTCTGGCTACGGTGAAGCTGGTTCCTTAGCCGTCGTGCTGATGTTATTGACAGCTGACACGACAACTAAATATTTTTGCAAAAGAAACCGGTATTTTCGCTTGATCCTAAAAATAGTACCGTTTTCTTTTCCAGCAATCGCGAAATTGTTGCACAGCACACGTTTACTTTCGTACAAAAAGAATACATGCAATGCAGCGCTACTGACATATCGGCACTATCAGCTTATAACCAATCTAGGTTGGCGGCAGCCTAAAAATGTGGCTCGCACAACAAAGGAAAGATTAAATAAATGAAGAGTAAATTTTCGATATATTAAAGGTACCAAAGTTAAATAACGAGATCACTCCAGTATGATTATTTTAGTGCGCTAACCTCCTAAGATGACATGGTGTTAACTTCAAAAAGAGTGGAAGGAAGTTAAAAGGATAAGAAGGTTAAAGCCTTCGACGTTGATCTAACCCTGAAAGGTGCACTATGTAAACGACTGCATCGAGCATCGTTAAAGTGATTGAATCTATATCTGGCCTGTACAATGATTCGCGGTGGCCCACCGATGTATCGAGCCAGTGGTTATCTTCCTAGACAAATTTGGTAGCAATTTTTCGATCCTGGAGGGATGGAAGGCTTGGTGAACGTAGCGCGCTGAAATCGATCCCTATGTGCACTGCAGGGCGCCTCTAACCACTGCGCTATATGCTCCCTTAAACAATGCATTTTAAAAAAGCGTATGTATTAGGTATGCAAATGCAAAATGTAATCCAATCAAAGGGAACATGCAATTCCTTGTTTAATTCGCCACAATCTACAGAGCTGTTCTTGCTCGAAGTCCAGGAATAGCTCGATCATGATCTGATTGAAACATTACTCTACCTGGATTTGTGAGACCAGAACATTCGTTTCTCACCGCCTGGAGCAAACCATTTGCTGCCTCTTAACGAATCGAATTATCTCAACTACAATGATATTTGGTTGGATAAGCAGTTCTTTCTTTAGGGAATCTCGATAGAAGCGCTGGTAGTTTTCCAGTGGTCACCACGGATGGTGAATGTTTCTATGGGATTCGAAAGTGTGTGTGATTTTTTAGATTAGATTCTGTCCAGGACAATAAAGAATCTTTTGCTTATTCTTTTGCTTGTTAGAGTTCATCAAAAAATCATTTTTTTCCGAATTGCTTGACAAGTGGCCAGTGAGTTGAGCATTCTGGATTACTTAGAGCTTCGTGTCGTAATAAAAGTCCTCCAATTTTGATGTCAACATCAGCCATCCAGTACAGAAACCGGTTGATTTAGTTAGCAAGCGAAGTGCAATCACAAACTTTGTTACCATAGAAGAACTTTCCATTTAATTTAGGTGTCGTCCATTTTGCGAATAATACAATTTGATTTAGATATTTCGGAAACGTTGCCTTATTTAAACCCAGTTCTTCTGCAGGCTTTCGTACCATTAAGCCCAAACCTTCTTCATTTAGTACCTTCAAACTATCACCAGTGGCGGCGTATTATTCTCGAGGCTTGACGATCTTTTGGATTTTCATGTTTAAAAGGAAACCTTTCCTACCAGCCCTATGTTATCGTTGTTAAAACGCAACACTCTGTGCTCAAATTCGTGTGGGTGACCCGTTGGACAGCGCTCAATTTGAAATATGTCAACTGCTCAAACCGTAAAATGCGGTTGGAAGAGAACACAACACGTAACGTATATTATTCATACTGGCTTTTCAACAGTATACCATGGTTTTTAGATAGCTGGAGGATTGGTTGGGAATTTGGCGGGTTTGAACCATATCAGGAAATGAGAACAGAAATGGACTGTTGCTGACATGGTAAGGTATTCATTGAGCTCTATCTTAAGCCTAAAACTTTTAGACTAACGCATTTGAAGGATTACTAGAGTTTCAATCTCACTCTTTCGCGATATCCTATTGCGATCCATGTTTTGGTACAAGGTAGAGATTAGGAAGCGTTTTGACTAAACCAGAGACGAGAGCGCATTATATGACTGATGCATTATTGGCACCTGTATGAAAATCGGGAAGGCGGCCTTTGAAGAAGGTCGGCGACGGAAAACCGAGGACACGGGAATGGATAGCCCATCAGTATAGGAACGGCATAATGGTGTTGACCGCACTTTTCCACAATTAAAACCACTGGTCATATTTAAGGTTGCACCCAAGTGAAGCTCTACATGAGCATAAAGGATCAGAGGAACGCTTCACATACAGTTCTCCTTCTTGATTTTCGCTAAGATGTATTCTATGTAGGAAGGTCTATTGAGTCTGCTTGCGTCAAAACAGGTCTTTGCGAAGAATGTTGCAAAACAATATCAAGGCACTTCGGTTGCAAATACGATGTAAAACATGCTGTGCAGACCAGAGCTAGGTGGAGTTCTTGCAAAGTTCTTGTAAGGAATATTATTGTTTAGAATGCTTCAACAGTAATCGTATAAAGTGTAAACCTCTGCTGCGAAGTGTGAGATGAACTACACGTAAGTAACAGGCCATATTTATGTTTAAAGTGTAAATTGCGAATTGTAAAGTAAGTGGTCCCGAGTACGATGTTGAAGGCAATAGAAAAAGGTTACGATGATAAGATTATGACTGGTTCCGAGGACAAACTCTGTTGAATCAATATGTATTCTTTGTTTGATAAGCTTGCAGGAGCTTGAAAACATTCTTTATTTTCGACTAACGTTAAAGCACTTTGAATGAATGCGTGCTCCTTCAATTCTGACCCTCTGCCAAGAAGTTTGCTCAATGATTTGTCGCCTTATAATAGCAAAAGCTGTTTGTGATAGACATCCCTACCACCACTTTATCGATAGTGCTTGCACACGTTTTTTCTGCAAGAGTATTCTCTCGCAGTAAATTGTTTCGTCTGAAAAAAGGTCTTTTCCAAATTCACCACGGGTGACATAGTGAACTAACCGTAGTCCGAATACAAAAGGTACGACAACAGCTTTACCTAGCAAAACAAATCACCTGTATCACCTGTAGTCCCGTTGATCGTCGAGTGACTCGAGCGGGCTCCAGTAAATCTTCCATTTCTCCCTGTCGCGTGCAAGAGTAGCCTAGTGGGTTCTGCTCGCTCCAGGGACTCGTCGAGCACCATATCTTTCTTTTAGGCTCTTGGTGAAGAACTCTGACCATCGGGCCGGTGATCTTCCTGCAGTACGTTTGACATCCCGAGGAATCCAGTCACTAACGGCTCTTGTCCATCGGTTGTCATTCATATGCATTACGATTAAACAAATCACAGAGAAGGAAATTCATTGAGTACAATATGCTTCACGCACCTTGCCTCTGCACGTAAGCATTTCATACAATGCATCTCAAGCATCATTCGTTATTGGTTCCTTAGCCAAATGCGACTTTGATGTTGGGGTACTGGTTAATAAGGGTCAACTGGTTCCGCAGCTTCGTAGAGAAAAATATGCATTTGATATGAAAACGGTGGTCTAGAAATCTGTTCACAAGCAAAACTTCTAGCTTTCCTCAGCGCCTACTCACGTTGACGGGATATTTTCAAAAATCTTCCTCAAAACATTTTTCATTCTTTATGTCTTGATTTTCGCCAGTAATTTATCTATCTGAATGCAGTGAATTCTGCAAGCATCTATCCAAGAATCGTATTCAGCTTCCAATGCGTAAGCCTGTTCTGGGCCCAGTCTTTATATAGAATACATAAATTCGTCTAGTAGTTACTCCTTTCCTCTTCTCCACCATGTCAACTCTCTTCATTTCGTAACTGGCGGTTCCATAGTTCGTTCTCAATGTCCATTTTCTGGGACTACAAGATTTTTCGACCGTGTCAGTGCAACAAATCGAGTATAGCGCAGTGGTTAGAGGCCTTCAATATTGCGCATGGTGTTTCGATCGTGCGCCTCAGCCAAACTAAGCCATCCATCTTTTCACGGTTCACATGTTCTTTTAAGCTCATTTGGATGCACAACAACCCTGACTTATTGCATCGGCTTTCTTTACTCTATCGGTGCTATCAGCATCCGCCCATCATCAGGATTGATCAGAGGAACACAAATTGGACCAACTTAGGGCATAGGACCCAGTTAACAGTATAATAGGATGTGCAGTAAATAAAAGTGAACATACTGTAATTTCGACTACAGCTTCAACTTAATTGGTTTCAATGATGATTTGCGCTCTTCGAATCATTTCTGCTGACGGGTGATTGCTGATGTCACCGTTATCATAAAAAGCTGGCTGAGAGAAATGCAAAGAGTGGGCTTCGCTTGAGGTGGTGGATGGCACTTGAGCGCCTGGTAAAAGTAATCGCACATTCGAAACCCAACTATGGGAAAAATTTTTGCCCATATCTCGCAGCAAGTTGACCCATTCAAAAAGGGTGTTTTCAAACCAGCATGTATATAGAAAAACTTATTCATACTAGGAAGAGTCTCAAACAAGACTTTGTTTTGCGAAAGCCTGCCTATGGTCACTGCATTCGCATCGTATCTTTCAATGAAAGAAACTGCTGTTATTTTTAGATCTCGAATAGCAGTAGTGATGAAAACTAAGAGGATTAAACTATAGTGGAAATTAAACCTGTGACGCAGCTGACTTGTTGCATTGCTATCGTTTCTGGGAATTGCTCTCTCCATTGAGCACTTCTGCAGATGCGGAAATGAGGCCGTATAGGGACTCTGAGTATAGCTAGTTAATGTTCTCTGAAAGGGCTAGGCTTGTTTAATTCGGCTCTTCTTGAGGGGCTTCGACATTTAGCAAAAAAAAATTTGGGTGAAAAACGTGAATTAGGTTGTCATTCATTCTTACATTTTAATGTGCAAAAAGACAGAGAGCAGCCACAAGAAATTGGTAAATCGAAACGCATCACGATAAATGCCTTAGTTGTGAAGATGTATTCTTTTTCTTATAGATGCTCGTATTTTTAAAAGTAGAGGAAGATTTTCTTAATCGCTTGAACGCTCGAATGTTGGTTGCACTAAGATCATCATGTGAACAGTTAGAGCGGAGCTTTTTCCTATGCCGGGAAATGGGCCAGCATAAGTTGGGAGCGTCTCATTGTGAGTGCGCCGAAATATTAGACGTCAAAATATATGAATCAACAGCACGGATTTATTGGACGGTCTCCATGTGTTAAGACGAATTTGCTCCTAAATTAGCTTGCTTAATCTAGCAAAAAAATCACTGGGAAAGGCTTTGTAATGTCGTTGGGTGTGGGAAGCGCAGTAGTAACGATCCCGTTCACTGCGCAGACGACCCAACCCACCCATGCCTGCTGATTCGTTTGTGCCCCGTGACCAACACGGTCCACCCTTCCGAAGTCTGGCAATTGATACAAGACTTGTCTGGAACAAGCTCACTCTCTACAGTCTAAAGGGGGACTCTAAAGGAAAGAAAGTTTATTGAGAGCATGCAGCGCCAGCATTTTTCCTGTGCTCTAACTTGTTTACTAAATCTAGAATGATGCTTAGAGTAATTGTTAAGCGTAGTGCACGAATGGAAAACATAGTTGAAATAAAATATTTTTCATTTACAGGCAATTTCTATAATACAGAGCACAATGAGTCTCAGCACTTCATGAGTCAGTTTGTGCGCAGAAATGTCCCTTCGATGTTACTTGCATCGCCTGTCGTCCCGTTGATCGTCGCGTGGCTCGCCTGCGAGTCATTGACTTTTCCACTTGTCGCTTTTGCGTGCTAGAACAGCCCAGTAAATTCTGTTTGCTTTAGACATTAGTTAAGCATCATATCTTTTTTCTAGGGTTTCGATGGAAGGCTCTAACCTGTCAGTTGGGTGCACTTTCTGCAGTGCACTAGATGTTCCGAGGAATCCAATCGCTAACGGATGTTTTGTCTTGTCGTCCAACGGACCATGTTTTCCGCCTGTATTACTTTTGGAATTTTGGTGTGCACAACGGCAATTTTGATTTCCAAGCGTTGACAGAGTAGGAATATCAGATTCCCTCTCTCATTTACGTAATATGGCACACTACCAGCACTGTTCTCTGGACTGCACGTTCAACAACGCTGGGTGATTTTTCGTCCTGCTTACCTAGTGACCAGGTTTACCACTCATACATCATGGCAAGAAAAATCATAAAGACAAGGTGAGCGCGGAGTTGAGCATCCGTTGTCCGCCTTGTTAATTTACCGAAAGCTTTCCATGCCGCTTCCTCTGTGTGATCTTTGGAACTAAGTGGACCATCATATTGACGATGTGGGGACTACTTTGTTTTTTACTTGCTCATCGTTGACTTTGATGATAAAGTCATAAATAGTGTGGTTAAGGGTTAATACAAATAAGTAAAAGGTAAGCAAATAAAAGGATTACATATTAAGTGCAAATGTGATTAAAAAAATGTATTCCATAACAGATGGTAGACAACAATAAACCTATTGTACGAGCTTAAAACTTGCAGTAGGGAAATCTTCCTCCACCGTGAATAGTGCTTTCGACAATCTCCAACCACCCCTGTGAGCACCTCGACAACTAATTCCCGTGTCATTCCATCCATTAAATATTTTGACCATTGTGTATCACCTTTTCTCCTTTTCAAGTTCATTCTCGAAGGACATCAGCAAACAACTGTAATATCTCTATTCTTCTCCATTTCTCGTCATGGCCCAATGGTGGATTCAGTGCACATCTTGTACGCAAATAGAAATCATAGTTATCGCTCAAGATCCTCTTGAAAAAGTTTGGTCGTTAGGTGTCTGGACTTCCTATTGTGTGATTGACATCCTGCAAGGCCCTTGCGCTAATGGCTTCGACTATTGTTGTAAAGACACATAACCATAACTGATTTTCAACATCTTAGCGCTTGCAATGACAAATTGCGTTTTTAATGGTGAACGTGTTCGTTTTCTCGCTGGAACAATTTTCGGATAATTTACTGCCAAATTTGTTACATTTTCTGGACATGGTCTGATCCTAAAAACAGTGAAGCGGAGACGTTTGTTCTTCTTTACCAAATCGTCTAATTTTTGACAAAGTCAATGAAGCACAGAAACCACTGGCGACGTTTCAGCAGTTGAGTGCTCGCAATATTCTTACAACATAATTGTAGTGTTCATTTTATTTCAACAAATCTATGTCTCCATGCATCAAAAGCTTTTCTGTAGAGGTGTTTCTCACTGCTCTGGTGTGGTCACAAGTAAATGGAGCCACAGCTAGTGAATAAATGAAAAAATGGGGTGAACTGAACGTGAAGTTACTGATGAGTTAAGATTTAAGGTCCAACAAATCGCTGGGAGTCAGATTTGTTACTGGAACATGTGGTGAACCACCTCAACGTTGTTCGAACATAATCCTTCTTTTTCTTCTCAGAAAAATAACAGTTCGTGCTTTGAGTGAGCACACAGATGTACTAGCCGGCCAATTTGAATCGAAACAAAATCAGCAATTGTCAGGAGAGGAAAGATTTTGATTTACGAGTAGTAAAGGTGTTTTCGTGGTCGCGTGTGGTGCAGTTGAGTCTCGATACATCGCTAGCTTACCGCGAGGCATTGTAAAGGCCAGATACGCATTCAGTCACCTCCAACGACGCTTAATGAAGTCGAATGCGGGGCGCATCCCTAAACGATTGATCACCACCCACAGCTTTATCATTTCATCGTTTTAAAGTTGTCCTCAAAAGGTGACGTTCCACGCCGCAGTATCTATAAGGGTGCGCATCTACCCAACATGCTAAAAGTGATTACAGGAAAAACGGACACAAGCTCGGAGAATGTTGCCTATGTAATCGGCGTTTATGAAAGCAAAGCAACGAGAACGTTCTCGTCACAGTCTTCATGTGTACGTTACACGTAACGTATGCACATATACATATTTACATACTTGATACCTAAATGGTCCATCCTCATGGGTTTTGCGGACCCTGGCATAATCACCATTTTTCGGAGATTTGCTGGTTAAGCCATTGTGGTTCCCTCGAATCACGAGGTAGGCCTGACCAAAGTCCGCTCCAGGTCTTCATCACCATAGGCACTCGCAGCCCTTGTGGATCAGAGGGAGATTTACCACCATGCGACTTTGATACTAGGACGGTGGTGGAAACTGGTATTAGTTTACTCTTAGCTAGGCTTCCTGTTGGAAACACCGGACTCTTTCTCAGTTCGGGAGACCCTGCCAGGGGATGAATCTCCCACTGCACATCGCAATCCGACACCCAGAAACACCTCCCAGCCACGACGAGGCGGTAAACTGGTGGGAGGATATATATATATATATATATATATATATATATATATATATATATATGTTTATATGCATATAATATCTTCCAAAAATACGATGATGAGCTGCGAGAAGAAATGCCTTATCGTGATGCTTTATCTCACACAATATCATAAGCAGATCTCTTAACCTGAGACATAGACATTCCTCAGCGATGTGGACTATGTGCAGGTAGACTGCCTCAGTAAGCGGGACACTTACAAAAAATAGTGGGTGTTCAAAACAGCTGTTTCATTTGCATCTGAAATGTAGGCATCGGGTTTTTTTAATAAAATAAAAATTAGGGTACATAAAATTTACATGAGGAAAAACAAACGTGAACTGGTTTCCAATCTTTAGCATCAAAATAGATCTTTCAGAAAGCGTCTACGTCACAAAATTATATCGAAAACCAGGTAGTAAAAATACACAAGTGTATTGTCTATCCTCTCATTCTTCACACATGAAAAAGTGCCGGTTAAAAAGATGTAACGAATTGCTCAAGATACGTGCAGAGAAGAAGGGGAAAGGAAGGAATCGCTAAATTTGGTACGAAGCTAGATATCTCCAATGGCTATGCAAGCAGTAGCTGGTCGGCTCAGACCAAAAGATTTTATCATGCCATCAACCAATGCTTCAAATCAAAATAAGATTTATGAATATAAATGCTCTCACGAACTGCCCATGTTGAGCTGATGCGAGGTATAACTTGTCGCTTTTGTAGATGTTGTGATTAGATGGCTGATGTTTCAACCATTTTGCGTTCCTCAGATCCCGGACGTATTTTATGAAACAACAGAATTATAATTCTGTAATAAACCCACAGTATCAATGAACATCTAACATATAAATAAACTTCAATCTATTAAAAACTACTCCTGTGCTGTTACGAGTGGGACTGCCCGCGTTTTTCACGTGGTATGACGAGCAATACCTACCCAGGTCAAAAAACCAATTTGAAACAAAGCGCCAGGTCGAGTGTGATATAAGGCATTCGTCCTCCCGGTTCATCTCTGGACTTTTCAAATTTATCGAAAACGCTTCAAGAGTCTAGCACTTTGATGTTTTTGACTCCAGCGCTAGGATCCGAACAGTCGGTGCAAAATCATCACCATTGTGCCTTACATGCACCTAGAGTAGTACTTTATAAATTTCTAACCTTCCCATCCAGATGTTCTTTCATGTGACAAAAAGTGGTCTATCCGTTTTTCCAATGTATTCTTCACCGCATGTCTTGCATGAGATCAAGTATGTTACTTCCAAACTCTACAATCCCCGTCTCCACCGTTAGGATAGATTACACAGCTTTCTGAGCTGCGTAGACGATCACAGACGCGATTGCGGACTAATCGACGGCTTAGGGTATTGGGTGGGAGGCCAATAACTGACACAGAATTCTCAAGACCATTTTTTCATAAAAGTATAAAAAAGCATAAGCTCTCGGCGTCGATCAATCCTTGAGGGATGCGCCTTGGATTCGGCTTCATTAAGTATCGTTAGAGGTGATTGAATGCATATCGGGCCTTTACAACAACTCGCTGTGGCGTACCGATGTATCGAGCCAGTTCTGCTATCCTCCTAGACAAGTCTGGTACCAATTTGCCCAACCCCGGAGGGATGGAAGGCTTGGTGGGCCATGGGAGCGCGGATCGATTCCACGTGTGTGCCGCAGTGGTGCCTCCAACCATTGCGCCACACGCGCTCCTCACTTTTCATAGGGACCCTTAATGGCACGACATATTTTGTTTGATATAACAGATAACTTGAAAAGCGTATTACTTAGATTCGAAACATTATTTTGGGGAAACAACCTTATACCTTTGTCTGACCCGAGTCGCTTCTGCTTCGTACCCATTGGAATTGGCTATTTTTCGTCCCAAGATCGACGATTCCTTCCTTTCTTCTTCTCCATCGACAGTAGAGCAAGAATCAACAATGAAAAACTGCAGCTTCCACTTTGCACATAAAAGCGATGACAAGGTTTGCTGCTAATAGTTGCCCTATGGCCAACCTTCTTGTTTGTGCAGATATTCTCGGCCATTTAATCTTTGAACAGCTAATAAAGAGTTTTGCAAATATCTCAGCAACGTTGTGGTTGTATTTCCCTTCGTACCCTGCCGCGAAATTATAGTAGGCAGAAAATAAAAAGGTATAACAACTAATAAACTGTTTTAAAAGATTCACCAATTGTTGAATAGAAAAAGACCACACGTGCTTATTTTCTCCTTATGTTCCACAAGAAGCGCAAGAATGGCTTGCATTGAGGAGTCATTCGACACACTGACATCACTACCACTGTGCTATCCGCCCCATATATGATATATGAATATATCTATTATTTATACCGAGGTCTACAAAAAGTTGGTCTTCTGAGTCCAGGAGTCTTCCTAGGGCTAACCCCAGTGGCTCACTCATTACTGCAACACCGAAGCCCTTACTTTGCCCATCTCTCAGTAATTTTTTTACCCTAACGGTGGCATCAGCTATCACTCGTTAGCTGGAATGTTTTGGTGAGCACAAATAGGCATTGAACCCGCTTAAGCTGTGGCTGCAGTCGGAGTCACAATGTTTACTTTAACTTTCTTTTGGATGGTGAAGTGAGTAACACGTGGTTCCCAGAAGGGTAATCCTGGGTTCGAAGCTGGCCCAGGGCCTGAATTTTGCAAATATCTCAGCATCATTGTGGTGCTATTTCACGAAATACTCTGCCATGAAAAACGATGCATAAATCATGAGGAGTAGTCTTCGGAATACACTCACTCGCAATTTCCAAAGCTCATCAAACTCACCTCACTCTTGTTTCAGCGGTTCCGACAACAACACCGGCCACAATACCAAAATGCAACGGTGGCGTCATTCCTACGCCATTGGGCAAGTGGGCGGGATGGATGAGAACATGGTGAGGATGGCCTCTGTCATTGTGCACTATTACGTTGACCTTCTCCTCCAGAAATAACAATCCACAGTAAAGCTGAACTAAACCAGACCTACAGCGGTTCTGTTCAACACAGATTTTGATTAACTAGGGAAGTTTCGAAGTACAATTTTAACATTGTGATTAATTCGTTTCCAATGTCATTAGATTTTCAAA
The DNA here is from genome assembly GCA_900624975.1 of Angiostrongylus costaricensis. Classification (NCBI taxonomy): domain Eukaryota; kingdom Metazoa; phylum Nematoda; class Chromadorea; order Rhabditida; family Metastrongylidae; genus Angiostrongylus; species Angiostrongylus costaricensis. Next base: position 75,894 of record UYYA01004241.1, read on the forward strand.
TGCTGACTTTATGCCTTGAGCGGGGTCGTCTCAGTAGTATCATTTGTATTCAGGACCTGTTCTCCCGTGTTTTTCAGCACGAGAAATATCTACATTCTCACACCTGCCTCCAAAACCTTGTCAGCAGCCTTTAACCAATAGATATATGTTTAATTTAATAAGAGTGCCCAGTGAGATAACTTCTATTAAACATTTTGTCCAATTTGCAAACTGTTTTCATAGATTTCTAAGATGACCAAAATCTTACTGGAACAGTCGGGAGGGAGAAACTTATATGCTTACGTATCCAAAAGAATTTAATGTTTGCGGGTTCACTGGCAGCTTTATTGAGCTATATTTCTCGAACTCAGCGAGTTTTCCAGGTGTTGATCGTTTTTCACGGCCGAAGTAGTGCGACGTGTGGATGTTTTGATCTCATAAACACCTAAAGATGTGTGAATTTCCTCACACCCGTACTTTACACACAATCGGTCCGCTGTCAGTTCAGTTCGCGTTCTGTTAGCACTTTTCCAAGCATTTTTTTCCCATTCATGTGACTTGTCGACGATGTAGAAAAAAATCGGGTTCCTCGCAAGATGGTTATGGTTATTAGCATACGTTCTCTTGCTTTTTTTATATGAATTTGTATATTGAAGCATGACACACCTGGTAAGAAATACCTAAAGAGTAGTAATTTTCAACATAGCATATGAACCGAAATTACGAGTAATTTAGTTTTCCTCGAACATTTTCGAAGAGAGTTAGCTATTCAAAAACGTATTTGTTTCTGCTAAGAGGGCGGTTAGCACAGTGATAGTGATGTCCGTCATCACGAGCATGGTGCTAGTTCGATTCCGCTTTGGGACAAACAATCCTTTCATCCTCCCGAGATCGGGATATTGGTACAGGACTTGTCTGGGAAAAGAAATCACTCTCCGCAAACCAATTGAGAGCGCTCCATTCCGGCTATTTCAGGACTCCAGGAAGAATTGCCCAACCAGGATGCTACGACATGAAATGAAAATACCCAAGTAGCAATCGAAGCCACGCGTAAAAGCTGGAGGATCTTCGTGAGCAATGGATGCGTGGAAACGAATCCATTGTGAGAAACGATGAAATCCTCACAGTAGAAGTAGTAGTATAAGAGCAAGAAAAAGTTTGTTTTTACTTTCGGAATCAAAGCTATCAAGTTTTAGTTCACTTTTTCGTGATTTTCTTACCTTGGGGGTAACGCAGTGGTTAGCGATGCCGTCGATCCGGAAGCAAGGCATAGGTTCAACCATCTCTCTAACGCTCTAGTCCATCCAACATCGAAACTCCTTAGTCCAGCTATTTCTAAGAAGGCGAAACGATTCAAACAGCATTTTTCGAAGTTCATAAGGAACACGAAATCCTTAAGCAGCAGGTGAAAGAGCACGCGAAATGTTCAAAGACCACTGTGGAAAGCGAGGAAAACGAATCGAATGCAAGAAGTTCTGGAATCTGATCAGTAGATATGATGCCGGGTCGTGTAAAATGAAACAAAAAATATTTTTGATTTTATTTAGAGGACTTTTAATTCGACTTACTGATTACGTCGGTATCGATTGTGCTAGTGAATGTTCATATTGAGAAACCTTTCAATAAATGTGTTCGTATCACTTTTGCCGTGTTTTAAGACAGTGAAACTTGTAGAGCTCGTTCGCAAATGTTGTGCTCTTTATGAATGTTATTGGTTGTGTTCAATGCCCGTAGAAAAACGTCTCTCTGGAGCAAGCTGTTTGTCACACAGTAGACGAGTGTAATGAAACAAAAACTGGAACCTTCTAAATGACTTCGCATTTGAGCCCACTTCATCCATCGTTTTTCTATTTGGTACTCTTTCATGTTCATCAGATTCAGTATCCCAGTTTTCGCATCTGCTCAACGTTTTCTTACCACAGCTAAAGTTTTCAGGATGTTCTGGAATCTTCTTGTAGTGAACTATGAAAAGTATCACCTACATCACTTGCTGCTATTTATACTTCTTGTTTTGTACAGGTGAGTTATTCAAACAACACCCATTCTGTTCAGTTCCAGAATTGGGCACAGATTTGTCAAAAGCGTAGGGTTTTTGCGCTTTTTTTTTGGAACGGCTTCAAATATTTAGCAAGTAACCTTTCTCTTCTTTCTTCACACAGTGTAAGCATTTGCACTCCTTCCACTGAGGTAATTCACTTTTCAAAAGATTTCCAACAACGACCAACGTCGTTCAATAATTTTTTTACGCCCTTGAAAATGTTGGCATATAGCGTCTTTGCGATGTAGCATTCTTGCAAGTATTATATTTCCGCGGTTTCCGACTTTTTCGTGGCCTCAATTCGTCACTTGACGTACATCGACCAAATTCGTCTTTAATATTAACACTTTACTGTGGCCATGAAACAAGCGATGGACGAAGCTCAATGTCACCATGACCATTCTAAAACACTTTCTAGCATTCCAGTGCACTCTATAATTGTCCATTACCTACTATTCACTTCAGAAAGTGTCTGTTAGAGAGCGGCTTAACAGATACGTATAACCGGTACTCCGGTACTTCAAACCTGCCTGGACGCTTAGGTAGACCGATCCAAGTATTCTAGCAACACTCTGGACCGCAGGTGTCTATGGTGGGAAACGAACGCGCTTTTGTCCTTTCCGTGGAGTAACGCGTTCACCACCACACCAAGCGAGTCCTTTGTTTCGCCTGTCTCTCAGCTATTTCTATCGATCTTTGCCACAGCAATCACCCGTCAGCGAGATTGATCTTGGGCGCCCAAATCGGCATAGAACCCAGTTAAGCTGCGGTTGTAGTTGAAATCACAATGTTATACCTTTTTATTTTTTGCCTACTATAATTTCTCGGCAGGGTTCTAAGCGAAATACAACCACAACGTTGCTGAGATATTTTCAAAACTCTTTATTAGTTGTTTAAAGATTAAATGGCCGAGAATATCTGCACAAATAAGAAGGTTGGCCATAGGGCAACTATTAGCAGCAAACCTTGTCATCGCTTTTATGTGCAAAGTGGAAGCTGCAGTTTTTCATTGTTGATTCTTACTCTACTGTCGATGGAAAAGAAGAAAGGAAGAAATCGTCGATCTTGGGACGAATAGCTGAAAAACAGGCGAGACAAAGGACCCCCATGGTGTGGTGGTGAACACGTTACTCCCCGGAAAGGACAATAGCGCGTTCGTTCCCCACCATAGACACCTGCGGTCCAGAGTTGTGCAAATATCTCAGCAACGTTGTGGTTGTATTTCGCTTAGTACTCTGCCGCGAAATTATAGTAGGCAGAAAATAGAAAGGTATGATATTCTAGCAACACTTAACTCAACCAGCATTAAAGGAGGTCCATTAAAAAAAAAAGGCCAAAGTTCTCAAGTGGCAACCAAGCTCACATGGAAATCTGAAGTCCTTTGTGGATGTCAGACGGAAGGCAACAAACCGAGTGAAAAAGTGGCACATTACATTCAATGTCTGGTCAGACAACTACGTAAATGTCTTTATGCTGACGAAAATGCTAAAGAAATTTTCTCTGGCTTCTTGTTATAATAGTAACAGTGGTCTCTGCAGTAAATGAACATGGTTGTTGATGTTATTTGAAGATTCATAGAACAAAAAACATGATGAGGACAAAAAAAGACGGAAGGCGCGAAAGAATTCGAAGAAAAGTTGGGTTTTTCTTAACACCTATGGTTCAAATTACACCTCTACGTCATTTTTTCAGCATTTGTGGAGCACTGTTGTTCTGTAGACTTGAAAGCACCAGCGAGGACATTAGAAACGCCGAAGAGGTGAAACGCTTAGTAAGACAGAGTGTGGCCGCTAAAAAGGAGTTAATCAAGAGTATTCGGGTGAATTAATGCTCAATGTACAGATCTCCTTGGTAGAAAATTCTTTGGTTCCTTCATTGTTTTTATTTTATTTTATCAAATTACTTGAATTGCTGATGGCAGCACATCGATTATTACACTGCAACAGGTCTTTGGAATTCTTACAAATTCCTAAATATCCATCAAATTGGCTTTCGACTTATAATAATCTGACATCATAAACTGATGCTAAAAAAATAAAGTATTTTCACGTTTTTCTTTCATTTTCTAAGCGTATTTCGGCACCACTTTTTCTCATTCTTCCGTATGATGATTATCTCAAGCATATAAACCCAAGGTTCAAATAGACATTGAGTGAACTGAAGTGGGCTGTTAGTTGTAGTAGAGCTTGAATTCCGATTTTGAAAAGAGTTTTCCAAAGGTCGGAAAAATGAAAGCTGTGCCATGAAGGACCCCAATAATATACGCACGGTATAGAACCGTTTGCAGGTCGAAAATCTATTGCTGTTTCGAGGACGTTACAGCAACATTCAGTCGTAAAGAAGGCAAATTTAAGCTAATCTCCATGACTTCTCTTTGATGTGGCACCACACCTAGTTCTTCACTCCCCTCACTTCATCTACACTGTGGCAGTAGCATAAACCTGTAGTGAAACATAGAACTAACATCCGTCATCCACTCCATCGTTTTACAGTACCTCGCAAATGCTTTTTGATGACAGAGTGGTGACTGTCGAGTGAATCCGCCAATCGTTGAGTAGCTGCGTCTCGACATCCTTACAATTTGTTTCTCAGCCCGCGGTCGTTGATGGAACCTAGTGACGGCTCTGTCCTAAACGACTTGCTAAGGTTGCATGACTTTTGGCGAAGCTCGAGAATCAGAAACGCACGGTGCATTCACTCAGTGACCGTCCTATTACAGTGGAAGTACTCATAGTATGTGGCTCCAATCCTACATTGCATCATTTTATTCATCGCGGGTCTCATTTGTAACCTTGCAATCTTCTATGTCTATAGGGAAAAACCTGGGATGTTATCCAATTCATAGAATGCTACCATCATTCGTCGATCTAGTCGATCTCAAGTGTAGGTCCAGTTCTTCGTTAAGAACTTCTTTTACCCTTTTTTCAATGGCAATTTGAGTCCTAGTCGGGTTTCCTTTTAAATCGCCAGATATCTCTGCTGTGGGACTATCAGATCACCTCAACAAGCTTCCGCTGGCCTTTGCAAATCGGCGCAGAGTTTAGTGCTTTATGATTTAAACTCCTTCAGGACGGCGACTAGTCAGCTACCAATCGAAGGCAATGTAACAGCCCGATTCCCGCAATTTTGATTTCTTTGTCATTTGAATCCTTTCTATTGAAAGTCGTCCTCAATGTTTAATTCGGCAACTAATTAGCTAAAGTTAATTAGAGGCAATTTAAGATTATTTAAAAAACGATAAATAGGATATTGATCGGAATCTATCTTTTATCCTATAGTCATTCGAAGTTATTTGATTCGATTTATTGGTTTATATGTATAGTTCTGGACGTAGCCGGAAATTTGGTTGGCTAATACAGCAGTAACAGAGTTGTTTTCTTTTCAGTCGATGTACTTCGAAGGATCGAATACAACTAATTTCAATGAGACTAAGCTCAGAACAGCCATTGAGAAGTATGACATAGACATGTCGATGAAGCCAACTACCTATCGTGAAAAGCGCTGGAACCTGTGGGGAGCACTCTACTATGCTGGAACTCTCTATACCACCATCGGTTGGTTATTCCGACACCACAAAAGCCAACAGAGTTCGCTAAAGTAGACATGAGAAAGCCGTGAAGTAGCTAAGCTGTTAAATACCAGTAGTAGCGGCATACAGTTCGAACATCGTGCCACTTTGCAGCATAGCTAGAACTCAACCATTTTCTTTCCATTGCTGAAACTTTCCAATCTAGTTTAAACGAAAATCAAGCGGCATGAAGCCAGAATTCTACGATACCGTTCCTTTCAGTCATTTCTACCAGTACTCCTTTCATTTAAGTAATTTCTATGAATTTGACTGCTTTAACACCATTTAGTTTTATCTCGAGTAATTTGGAAACAGAAACGGTTAAGGGTTTGGTGTTGATTAATGCAGAAGGTATTCGTCATGCATTCGACTTCATTAATCATCATAAAAGTGAAAAGTGCATACCTGGCCTCTATAGTGAATTACGGCTGCCTACCAATGTACCAAGTTAATGTTCTTGCTGTCTCAGACAACTTTGATACCAATTTTTCCAATCTAGAAAGTACGGTGTCCTTGGCGATCTCCAGGCTCGGGATCGAACCAGCGATCAGTGCAGTGCACATTGCACGACATCTCTAGCCACTGCGTTTCACAAGCTCCATTTGAAAACGTAGCAAATTTAATTCATATACAGATTGAATTCAATGAGAGGCTGAGATATTTGCAAAACTCCGGACCGCAGGTGTATGCGATGGGGAGCGAACACGCGCTGTTGTCCTTACCGGGGATCAGCGCACTTCACCACCACACCATCCGGGTCCTTCGTTCTGCCTGTCTCTCAGCTAGTTCTATCGATCTTTTTGCCATCAGCAATCACCCGTTAACGGGATTGATCTGGGGAGCCCAAATCGGCATTGAACCCAGTTAAGCTGAGGCTTAGTTATAATCACAATCTTAACCATTTTATTTACTGCCTTTTTCTTTTGACGGGTGGCGGGTGATTGCTGATGGCAAAAAGATCGATAGAACTAGCTGAGAGACAGGCAAAACGAAGGACCCGGATGGTGTGGTGGTGAAGTGCGCTGCTCCCCGGTAAGGACAACAGCGCGTGTTCGCTCTCCAGCGTATACACCTGCGGTCCGGAGTTTTGCAAATATCTCAGCATTACATACGAGTTATATTTCGCAACATACCCTGCCATTAAAAAGAGAAAGGCAGTAAATAAAAGGGTTAAAATCAATGAAAGGCATTCAGCCTCTGACGGTGAAAGATACAAAGTGGCAAAGATGCTCTATTTAGTGTTGAAGTGACACCATCCCAGCCCCATTGCAGGTTATGGCGATATGGCTGCTGTGACGACATGGGGACGAATATTCACCGTGATTTACGCGATGATCGGTATTCCGCTGGTGATCACTATTCTTAATGACTGGGGAACCATGATGTTCTACGTTGTGGATGGTACGTTCTCGCAAGAATAGGTGGATTGAAAAGAACTCCTTGGTCATGAAAATCCTCATTTCTTATCGTACACAGCAAATTTCGTCAAGGGGAAACAAGGAGGCATGTACTAGTACATCAATGCAAAGCGAAGAAATATGGCCTTCATTCTTCTCAATTTTGTTTCGTGTTCAGAGCAAAGAAAAACACCACAACAAGCAATAGTAACTTTTGCGAGAACGGGAGATTACAGAAGAAATGGCTTTGCAATTTTTCGTTCAGCTAGTTCAAACCAAATTAGAAGACCGTAATGTTATTGTTTGGTTTAGAGCTCTGGAAGAAGAAACTTGTCCTCGGAATTCATTGGGTAAAGAGTTTATTTCGTTCAAAATACCATATGGAATCACAAGAGGTCAGTCTACCGTTTTCATTCTGGATTTTAATCACTTACTTAGTAATGCCTTTGGAAGTCTGTATTATTTTGTTTGAGTCAGTACAATAGAGTGGTAACTATAAAAGGATAGAAGAGTAAAGTTCTCGGCGGTGATCAATCCCTGAGAGAAGCAATATGCATTTGACTTCATTAGGCATCATTAGAGGTGATTGAATGCTTATCTGACCTGTACATTGAGTCGCGGTGGCCTACCAATGCATCCTATCGTGCTGCTACCCTCCTAGACAACTGGAAGGTTTGGTGAGCCTAAGGCGCGGAATCGATCCTATGTGTACCGCAGGGCGCCAAGAACCACTGTGCTACGCGCTCCCAACTATACATTGCGAAAATGGAAGTGATTCCGCTGATTTTGCTACAAAAAATGTCTTGTTAATGGTGTATAGTACGCAAAGGAGTTAGTGTGAAGTGTAACACAGCGGCAATGAACTTCGGCAAGATTGCATTCCATTCATGAACTTCGTTTCGAACTAAGACTTTGAGAACTTAGATGAGAAAGACATGCAAAGATGTATGAACAGAATTCAGTGAGTGCTATACTGCAAGCGAACTGGCAACCACACCCACATGAGGAAGAGGTCCAACAATAACATTCATTATATTGTGAAATATATAACTGTTCATAAGCGACGATCGCACTAGCTATAAGCTAACCGATTTTACGACATATTACTTCTTTTAGCAGTTGCTATGAAAATGGTTCAGTTCTTTGTGCATTCCAGTCTATTTCGTTCGACTTAATCCGATATTGCTGAAATGGAGAGGATTATAGTATGAACTCTCTCAATAACTTCCCGAACACCTTCAAAACGCATGTTGGATTTTGAATATTATACCTGCAGCCTTCACTCTATCCACGCCTTGTGCAATGCGAATGATGAAACGCAGTGTCTGCCAGTGATTAGCCCTCTCTTTCTTGCCTATGGGTGGGCGACTAGCTGAGACGTCACCTTGTAATGGAATTCCAGCTGGTCTTCAAAATATGGCTTCTTCTAACTAGTTCTAAATTCTACGCGACATCAAGTGAAAAAAGCTTATTCACTGGATGACCGGATCTAATTCGTTTTTAATTTACTGTTGTAGTGTTATTAACAGTAAAACTATGAAAATGAGAAAGCGCTAGATAAACTCATAAATCCACCAGTACATTAGTTATTTCTATGGTAGATGCTTTTTGCTCTGCGACATGAATTTAGTAGTGGTACTGAAGTTCGAATCTTAAGCCTTGGTAATTAAAGGTTTATACGTACACGAAAAACAAGTTAAAAATAAAAATAGTATGCTGACATGAAATACAAGATGGGGGTCAACAGTGATAATAAGGGAGTATAACATATGATTGATTAGGTACCATGAAGAACAGGTACTTACTTATCATGCAAATGTGACATAATTATGATGAGTCAAGGGCAAGCCAAAGTGTAGGAAAATTCAAAAAAGTGGATTATAGCAACTGAATAGCAATACCTGCCCTCCGCTTCCAAATAGGCGGATCTTACGACACCTTTAAAATTATGTGTCAGTGAAGGCTTTAAAGTACAAATAAAGTGCGGTGAAGAAGATACAATGTTTATCTTTTATTTTATACACCATTGTCAATGTGGATGGAGCATTGGCATCGTAGGAGGAAATGAAACAGTAATGTTACGAAGGCTATAGATTGTTTTTTTTATTATTTCTAAAGTTATATTTCGCAACATACCCTGCCATTAAAAAGAATAGGCAATGAATAAAAAAGGCTAAGATTGTGGCTATACATTGTGTTATCAAGCAGTGCCTGTGGTTGATATAAAATGATAGAATTGCAAAAGTAGAAAGCGCTTGATATTAAATAATGCCAACCCCAATAGTCGGAAGAAGAGGAAAAAAGGTTAAATGTGTGTTTGCGAAACTGCACCGAGCAAAAAAGGAACTGATCTTCTTCTCCACTCATTTTCACAACTTTAGCTTTTTCTCATGGAATAATTTTTCTTCTACGATCTTCGATAAAATGGGTGTAAACTACGCTCCTTAGATATGAGCACGTTGAAGTGCACATCAAAAGCCCCCCCGTTGAAAAAAGGCGATCTCAAAATTGGTGTCACATTTGTGGAGTGGGAATAGTTTTGAAAATCTGAACTACTAGTATTGATGATAGATGGTCCTATCTATGTGACCATTCATTAGCGTTATGTGTTGCAGAGCATTTGCTATCCTTCTACTCAAACCTGCGACGACAACCCTATCGACAATTCAGACATCATCGAGCCGATTCCTTTGTTTCTGGTCGCCTTCGGTAACGCTGTTCAGCTCTCAATTATATCAAATCACTTTTTTATTTTCCACGACCGACTTTCTATTAACCTCGGCATTGTTCAAGTAATTCTTCGTATTTTTGTTGAGCAAACGCGAGGTGTTATTTTTATTCTTTATTCACGAATAAGCTGACGTTTCGGGGGATTTCGCCTTCCTCAGAGCCGCTTTCTATGAGGTTTCCATTAAGTATGTCACGTAGAGACCAACCGCACAGAAATCACATGGAAGCATAATGTGCTTCCATTAGAAAATAACACCTCGCGTTTGCTCAACAAAAATACGAAGAATCATATTTTTATTTATTTCATATCGTCTGAAGGCGTACAATGGAGACACGGATAAAACGAGAGTGGAATTCGCTTTACTTTTTCACATTTATTTCTATTCGTTATTATTACATACTACTTATTACAATGGGTCGCATATAGCGCAGTGGTTAGAGGCGCCCTGCAATACACATAGGATCGTTCCTGCTCTCCAGACTCCGCAAACCTGCCCTTCCTACGGATTAGGCAAATTGGTTCCAGGCCTGTCTGGGAGGTTACCTGCATTGACTCGATACACTGATAGGACACTACGAGACATTATATAGACGAGGTGTTTGTTTGATGAATTCGAGTACATAACGTATCCCTCAGGAATTGACCAATGCCGACAGCTTTATGCTTTTACTTATTACAAACTTCTAAAAATTGAGATGATGACTCTTTGCCGCTTGTAACAGGAGGTGACAAGATTCGGTTTTGGCCAATCCATAGGAAATTCTGTGTGTATTTCACTCTAGTAAACAGTGTAGAGCGATTGAGTGTATGCATGACTCATATAATGGAGCATGATTTAATAACTCTGTTTTTTCCTCTCAAACTGGTACAAACTTCTGATGCCACATTGATTAAGGAGCCGATCAACACAGAGCGCTGGATTGAACTCGCTACCATGTCCATGACAAGGTTTCTAAGATCATTGTGCTATATTCGCCCTCTGCCAGTATCTTCACATTATTTGACATTGTACGAATATTGTTGCCGACGTTAGACAAACAAATGCGGCCTTTATGTTGGATTCCAATGTTGCTGAATGCAATTCGAATTATTCTCAAATGCTTTACTGATGTAGACTTCCCTCTTTGCCAAGGAAAGACAACGTAATAATTTAACAAAACAGTCACTTACCTACTTGATACTTGAACGGCCCGTCATCACTACTTGTGCGAGCTGCACCATAATAACCATTTTTCGGAGATTTTCTGGTTAAGCCATTGTGGTTCCCTGGAATCCTGAAGACAGCCTGTCCAAAGTCTGCTCCAGGTCGTCACAGCGACAGGCAGTCGCAGCACTTGTGGATCAGAGAAGGATTTATCACCATGCGACTTTGACGCCAAGACGGTGGTGGATCCTGGTATTGGTTTACTCCTAGCTAGGCTTCCTGATGGAAACGCGGGACTCCTGCTCAACTAGGGAGACCCTGCTAGGAGGCAAATCCCCTTGCTGAATATCGCAGTCCGACACCCAGGAACACCTCCCAGCCACGATGAGGCGGTAAACCGTTGGGAGGTACAAAGTAATTCGGTCCTACAAAATAATTACTCTATTCGTTGTGGAGTTTGTATGAGTATACAATCTAAAATTCACTAGAACAATTTTAGTGCTCGTATTCTGGATAGTGCTATGCTCTGCTGTGTTCGTCTTCTTCGAGAAATGGACGTTTTTCGAGTCACTATACTTCTTCATTATATCACTCACTACTATTGGTTTGCTTTATTTTTAACATGCCATCGGCCCTTTTCTTTTTAAAAATCAGTGATTATCGAAAAGGCAACTTGTGTACCTTTTGTAGGGCTCCAAAAGAGATGTTATGTTGATAAACGGAAAATGATTGTTTTCACAATCTACTTTTTAAGAGCGGTAAAAAATGGCTATAATTTCATTACGACACTGATGTGTTTATATTGCCAGTTTATAGGATTACTCGGTGTTTTGTGCGTTTTCCAAATTAAAAGGTCTGAGGTTTTGCAAACCCGATTCGCTGAACTCGTGCTTACCATATCAAAGCGCTTCTAAATCTCAGTATCATTGAAGGCAAATTGGAAGGTTTTATTCACGACTTCTCATCAAACTGGATAGCGGGTTTGATAAGAGTGAAGGTTGTCAACTGCCGTCAGCGCCGCCATAGTGAGAGATTCTAATCCGAAATTACGATGAACATCGCAGCTCTACAGTATGCTGTCCAGTCCATCTTGATCCATAAAACGTTTGCCCGAAAAATTGCGCCACGCATATTCAGTCATGTAACAGTAATATGAGAACATTCAAAGTACTTAGTGATATCACAAGTTTCCTTTTCTTTTTTTTTAGAAAACCGGTGGCTCTCCATACATCGAAGAAGAATAATCGTCCAGGAGAAAGTCCTTCTTTTCGTTCTTCATTTACCGATTAAATCACAAGCATTGATAGGACAGTCTTATAACATCATCAAGTGATTGTGACTGACAACCCTTTGCGCAACTAGTTTTCTATGAATAAATGGACTACAGTTGCCCTTTGCTATAGGAAACCACAGCCAAATTCTACGTCAAAACATGCCATCACCTGTGTATAATCTGTAGCTGTACAGCAGAGTATTCTTTCCAAGAAGGTCTTCTAGCACGACATCAACTGTTTTTGTTAAATTATTCACAGATCATGTCGGAGTTCGTCAGGTTCAATTTAGGTGCCCCTTCACCTTAGAAAACAGCTTTGACGATTTTAATTTTAGGACTCGGTGATCTGACTCTGAGTCACAATGTGGCTCTAGCGAACTTTCTGCCAATTCTGATCGGCTTGTCAGTGTGTTCGATGGCAATTAATGTAACACAGATGCAACTCGAGATTCTTTTTGGAAAAATAGTCAAATTAATTGATACTGATTTCAAAACCAAACTCAGCGAGAGTGGTGAGCTGCTTCGGTTTTTCCTCAAATTTTGCTTTTTGCTTAAGGGCATTTCTACCACACTGACAGGTTTTACCACACTAAAATAACATGCCTTGAAAAAGAATAAACTTTGCTTCAAAAAGTCCTTTTTCTATTCCAGTTGCATTAGCTCTAGAATTCTAGAAGTAATGAAGTTGTTGAAGGCAGCTTCGACTTCAGCTTCGTTTCCGAACTATTTTTGGAGTAAAAAGCCGTTGTGATGCTTGAAGAAGTGGTAGTTGGTAGAGTTGGTGGGCGAGAAATTTGGTGAGTATGGTGGATGAGGAACAGTTTCGCAGCCCAGCTCGTTCAACGTTTGCAGCATCACCTGTTCGAGAAGTGGTAGCACAGTCGAAACTGCGAAGTGCTGCCAAATCGTACGGCATCCATTTTTCAAACTTCTTCTCATTTTAATTTTTTTTGAATGTTCCGAAACAGTTGAATGATCACATTGAATTTTTCTGAAAGTTCTCGAACAGTTGCGCCTACATTTTCTTGCAAGGATCGATTCAAACTATCATCATCGATAGGAGGAGGAGGCCCACATACTGTCTCATCTTCAAGGTTGAGTTCGCAACAACGAAATTTTCGAGACCAGCATTGCATCTTACACTCTTTTTCTTGACTTCATACTTCACCAATGTTTGAACATCTTCTGCTGCCTTCGTTCGATTTAGAATTCATAAAACTAAGTTTCTCTATACTGCTCCTCTGGCATCTCAATTCCTAACCTTCGAAATTTGTCAGAAGTGCATTTTGTGCGGTAGCTCCATCATGCAAAGCTAAAATGCGTGAAATACCCCTTTTGCCCTTATATGGAACAACACAGCAGTGGCGAGAAATGAGCTAAAACATGTACACCAAAGGTAAACTTTAGAAATTCTGCGTCAAGTTCTAAAAAACGTAGAATTAGTTGCTAACAACAACAGGGAGTTCATGGAATAGTTGGAAATCTTTAAGAAAAACCTTGGAAAATATCCAGCGCTCTAACGGCTTTTTCCTATTTATTTATATGATCTTATAAACCAATTTTGTTAAGCAGATGCAAGGTTGACATACGTTTTCGTTGTGGTTGTTTTTGGTCGATGGCTGCTGTTTCGGCAATCTCTCTTTCATCAGAGCCTCAAACTTGGGTAAAGGAGCAGTTTATCAGTTTTTAGGTTTAATTCTCCAAGTTTGAGACTCTAAAGAAGAAATTACCGAAACCGCAGCTATCGACTTACAACACCAATAACGACGGCAACAAAACCTATGCTCAACAAGATCAGTTTGTAAGATCATATAAGTAGATATATCGACAATTTACGCCAACGTTTGTAGAAAATCCGCTTTTTGAGCTTTCTCTTAGTTTTTAACCGGCTAGTGGGTGGCATACTGTAGAAGTTTACTGATGTTAATGTGAAGAATCTGCTGTATACGTCGCTGGGCTTGATGAAATTCATAAACAAGCAAGAAATTTTATCGGAAAAGTCATTTTTTCTGAAAAGGAAATTTGTGGCGTATTTCTTCGAAAGCTCAGTGGTGGCAGAAATGTGGGCCGGTATTAAGGATATGACAGCACAGGATATAACTGTTTTTCTGTTCATAATCGGACTTCGTTGTAGTAGTCGTTGAAGATCTTTTCCGGCAAACTTTTTTTTTCTTTTTGGAAAATTTTAAGCGATAATGTGTTTGGTTTTGAGGTTGCGGTAACTGGTATGGAATGCTTCGCTGGATATTTGAAGACCATAGTCCATCAGCTCTAGAATTTATCTTATTGATTAGGATTTTATTAAAATTATTGTGTTTTAGCAGGTCACTCGTGAAATGAGCTATTCTTGGATGAAAGTAATAATAGAAATCACCACTACTGAACTACTTCAAGCTGATATAATTCCACCTCTGTTTCATACGAGTCTTTAGGAGTTCTCGGTCTCTTCGTCTTTCTACTGAAAAAGAGCATAGAGTGTCTAAGACGAATGCAGTTTATATAATCGTAATTACTCCGTTAGGGGCTGGTAGCACAGTGGTAATGGTGTTCGTCATTACGAGCATGATGTTAATTCGATTCCGCCTCGGCTTAACCAAGCCTCTTATCCTCTCGGAGACAGAAAATTGGGACTGGGGTTGCTCGGGAAAAAGATTTACTCTCCGCAATTCAACTGGAAACGCTTTAGCCCGCTTATCTTAAGACTCTAAGAAGAATCGACTCGACCAGCACTCTACGACATTCAAGATGAAATAAAAATCCTCAAGCAGTAGCGGGAGCTACACGTAAAAGTTGAAAGACCTTCGTGGATAATGGATGCGAGGAGACGAATCGAATGTAAGGATTGCTGAGATCCGCACAGTAGACTTGAAAACAAATTGTGTAAAAAATAAAAACAAAGAAAATTACCTCGCTATCTACTTAGGTTATCTGATGCGAGTGTAGCACTTGTATCATTTGCGTTCTCGTTTGGCCAACCATTATTCATATTGTTGCTCTAATAGGGGTGCGGGATATGCTGGAAATTGATGGCCGCAGTTCTCTGGAATCCTGACGTACCGTGTGGAGGATTCTCAATTTATCACCACAAGTACTCTTAGCAGCTTTGTTGATCTGTGAGAATTTTGCTGGCTTGCTATTCTTTTCAAAAGACTGTAATCCTCTAACGACAGAGAGTTCTGTGTTCAGTCAACCAACTAACTGAGGACGATATAGAATCTCGAATCCATCCATGCACTCGTACAGTTACTGTGAAGTGATCTACGTCACTTTGTTGGAGCATGGATCCGTAATGCGCAAAGTTTCCCAAGGTTTTATTTTAGACACTCTACCGTATAAATGGTTTCTGTTTAGACGATGAAAAGAAGAAGTCTGATGATGAAGCTAAAGGTGGTGACATGCAGCCCGTCTTATCGAAAATCCGGCGAAGGAAAGGTATTACTATAGAAAAGGTTTAAGCCATAACGCTTTTAACAAGGCATGAAATGTAGTGCCTACAATATTACTTCAGTAGCTACGTTTGAAGTTCTACTTTGCTAGCTATAAGCGTTTTGTTTCCTACTCCCGAGTTGCTTTTCTTGGCGATGAAAAAGATCTAACAATGCAAACGAAAGCAGACCGTCCCTGAAATTTTAGCAAATGAATCCCGATGGATTTTAAACATAAATTGAATCAGCTCATTTGGTGTAGGTGAATACTTAATGTTATACTTGGAAGGGTTTTTATGATTGAATAGATTGATGTGATAAGACGACGATGATGATGATATAAAGAAAGACCGTGATTTTTCAGAGAAGGACGTTATTAAACAGTATTGTACAACAATGACAAGCAACGACAGATTCCTTATGCGATTCTTGAGCGAGCACCAGTTGGTTTCCTTTTCATAACCGCTTTGAAAACACAACTGAAGGAAAAGAAATTAGAGAAACCAGATTATTCACGCGACTCTTGACCTAAACTTAGTCGGTGCCCTCTTTTATACAGAAAAATTTGAAATGATATGAAAAAACTCATAGCCTCCGTGTTATTCTCAGTTGGTGCCCTTTCATAACCATTTAAACCTTTCGTTCGATGGTAGTTCTGTTTTTTATAACCGTAGGAAATTTTTCGTTAACTGGAGGAACTGAGGAGACTTGATATTCAAGTAGAAGAGGTTTCACTCTTCCCGAAAGTGCAAATGACTTTTCAGAATATTGTTTCGATTTCATACCCGTTGAGAAATCTATGTTCGCAAAAAATCGAGCGGGAAATTAATATTTTTAAAAATACTAACTCAAGAGCTGCTACATAAGCATCATTGAGATATTAGGATAGGCGATTGCGTCTTGTTTCAAGAAATCCTCGAATGTGTATTCATTTAGTTTTTAAAATAAGAGCTTTGGCGAAAAAGAATTGGAATAATAAGATGCTTTGTCAATCCAAGGAAGCTCGAGGCTTAAGCTATTTTCTTGTAGACAACCTTTCCGGGTTCTAACTGGTTCTGTTTTAACTCATAGGCGATGTTGTATGATGAAATATGTTTATTTCAAGTTGAAAAACGCAATTATTTTTGGATATGTACACATCGAAATCATTCTGGTGCTTAAGCGGTTCTGTTAGATGAGTTTTTTCTAAGTAAAAAGTTTCAAATGTTCCCACAATAATGATTTCATATACGTCTCTTCGTTCAACTAGAGAATGCCACAATGGTTTACGGCTTCATTGTGGGAGAATGCATTCCTGTATCTCGAACTGTAATATGCACCGGAGTTTTCTTCGGCAGTTTAATCCAAGCTAAGGCATAGCTCAATATTCCCTCCGGAAGCCTAGCTAAGAGGAAACTGATATCGCGAATCAATGCTGTGCTGATTGTGCTTTCCTTGAGAAGCTACAAATCTCCACGTGATCTCATTTTCAATCTCATAATACAAAAGGGTGATTGTTGCAATGCCTTGAGAAGAAACTAGTGAGGCTTGTCTAGGATCCTCGGAAAAAACGAGCATCTCAAGTAGCAAAAACGTACCCTGGAAGCCAGTGTTAGGTTGCTGTTACGTAACTGTTAGGTTGCAAAGCACGTCACTGGAACAGATCCAAACAACATACGAGTTAAAGAACATGTAGACTACTTCTTGTTTTACATCTGTAGTAACAGCTAAATTTTAGATTTTACGTATTCGTAAAAGTCCCATTTCGCATCACCTCACCTTTCACATGGTTCTGTGCAGAAGATCAAACGCAAAAGGGCTAAACATACGTCGAAGCAAAAAACAGTCCTGCTCTTCGTAGAAAAGTTGGCGGAGGTTTTCTTCAATGAAAACTACTTCTACAAAATGGCTACAGCTAGCTTACCATCGGAATGCGAAAGATTAGTAAAAGCAAATATGGTGGCGGGAGAACTGGGATGAGAAAGCAACTTCAGAGTGGGAATCGTCTCGCTAGACTGCTGTCCACAGCACGTTCTTTTTGGTGAAAACTAACTTCCCGATAGGGACTAAACGACATAGCGCCCACGTTAGATTTAGTAGTTTCCAGAGTTTCTTTTATCGCACTGTGTATACCCACTCGATAGCTAGTCGAAAGTAGGTCACAAGGGGAGGTGTGGGACTAGAAAAACCATTTCCTACTTTTAATGATTTACACTTCAATGAGTTGTTTTCGAAAAAGCTCACTTACCCACAATTTCACCAACAATTAACTGTCATTTCATTTTAACCGCGATGGTGATTGTATGAAATGTGCTGATATAAAAAAATGCCGATTTAGACTTAACATAAACTCCAAAAGGCCTACAAATGTCTGCAGCAATGTATTTGCAATAATGGACCACAGCAACACATAGGAAATAGTGGCGTACATACCATTCATGCTCAGAGAATGATAGCACAAAGCCCGTCCTGCAGTCCTGTCGTGTTCAAAATTCCTCACGTTCTCTATTTATTGAGAAAAGGTATTTTATTGTCAGAAAACCAGAACGCCCACAACTGAAGGAAAATTACGCGTAGTTCGTTGGGCCAGCGCGACGGAGCGGGTTAATAGGTGGGTTTTCAGTAGTTTGGGGACTCGAACTGTCAGATTTAGAAAGCAATTATTCTACATGTTGGTGCGTCTCAAGAGATGATATCGGGTCGGTCCGTAAAGGAAATGGAATGTTCAACAGCAAGTTACTAGTGGAAACTAGCATAAAAGCTTTAATGAGAAAATATAGGGCCAAACACGTGGTCAGTTTGACCTCAAGACGAACAATAACTGATTGGTTTGGACCTGATGCACACTTTGGAATGGAGCAGGAACGTGGCTCTTGCTCACATTAAGGATTAAAGTTTTTGTGGACGTTGCTAATAAGCAAATTAAGCCTCGTTGTCGGGCTGGCTTCTAGGTCCTGATATTGCTAATGCTCCTTGTCGACGTTTGTACTCACCTAACTATTAAAACTTGACCATACAGAGGAGAGAATCTTGAGATCGTTTAAAGTGATGTATAATTTTAGAAGGGCTACTTTTTGAGTTCGGGAATTTGTCGCGCATTAAAAAAATGTGGACTGACTTCTAAACATGAGATCATACAATCATGCAATCAGAGAGGCAATACATGGCTACGACCGGTTTAGTTAGCAATCGTTAACCTTTTTTTCTTCTAGTATTCTCATTTTCTTGAAGAATCTTTATTGTCCCTGTTTACTTAACCTTTTAGAATAAAAATGCTTAACGAGAAGTTTGACAGTCGAGCAAAGCTGCGAAACAAAGGAACTCAAACACAAATACATATTAAGGTAGGAGATGTAAAGCTTACAGTATCACCAGTATCACCTGTAGTCCCGTTTATCGTCGAGTGACTCGAGCGGGCGCCAGCAAATCTTCCATTTTTCTCCGTCGCGTACAAGAGTAGCCAGTTGGTTCCGCTCGCTCCAGGGACTCGTCCAGCATCATATCTTTCTTCTCGGCTCTTCGCGAAGAACTCTTACCATCGGGTCGATGGTCTTCCTGCAGTACGTTTGACATCCCGAGTAATCCAGTCACTAACGGCTCATGCCCATCGGTTGCCATTCATACGCATTACGTATCCGGTCCAGCCTTCGACTGTTTGGCGTACAGAACGCCACCATTGATTTATGATCCTTGACGCAGATCGGAGCTTTGGACCCCATCCCTTACTTATGTGGAACGGAATACGCCTAGCATCGTCCTTCCAACTGCGCGTTCGATAACACTGAGTGACCTTTCATAATGCTTACGCAGCGAGCAGGTTTCTGACGCATACGTTATGGCAGGAAGTGCCGTTGAGTCGAAAAGGTGGGCACGGAACCGGGTGTTCTTTGTTCTCTTCACTACATCCTCGATACTCTTGAAAGCTCTCCAAGCCGCTCGTTTTCTTCTGCTCAGCTCTGGAACTACGTCGTTCATGATATTGATTTCACGACCAAGATAGATATAACTGGAGCATTCGGAGATATTCGTTCCGTTAAGCGTAAATTTGGCATACGAAAGCAATCCGTTCTTCATGAACATCGTTTTTGTGAGGTTTAGTCAAAGACCAACCTTTCCACAGGCTTTATCAAAGTCGTCAAACATACGTTCCGCTTGGCTAATGTTTGGTGTTACAAGGACGATGTTATCAGCAAAGCGAAGATGGTGTAACTGCCGGCTGTCGATTTTCGCTCCCATATTATCCCATTCCAATGGTGTTCTGGAGGGTGGCGGTAAATAATTTTGGCGAGATAGTATCGCCCTGCTTAACATCTCTTTCGACGTCAATGTTAATATCGTTGTAGAATTGTGATACCTTGGTTGTCAATTTTTGGTACAGCTCACCAAGAATCTATACTGAGTAGAAACTCCTTGACTATCAAGGGCTTCCAAGACTGCTTCTATCTCAACTGAACGAAGAAGGTCTTTTGTAAATCGATGAAAGTGAAACAGAGCGGTCTTTTCTA
The DNA here is from genome assembly GCA_900624975.1 of Angiostrongylus costaricensis. NCBI lineage: Eukaryota > Metazoa > Nematoda > Chromadorea > Rhabditida > Metastrongylidae > Angiostrongylus > Angiostrongylus costaricensis. The sequence continues at coordinate 95,933 of UYYA01004241.1, forward strand.
TCCTTGTGATACTTCAATGAGCCGTGTTACCCTCTGGAAGTGGTCTTATTTCATATGGCGGAAGGTGGACGTGGCTATCGAAGAGATCCGAGTACTATTAGTGAATGATTTTCTCCATTGCCTTTCTGGACACTGTAACTGTTCCGTCTGGGCGCCGGAATGCAATCATTTTGGTCTTGTAATTGGAGAAGCTTCGGTGGGCTTTGCGAATGCTTTTCCCAGCCTCTGCAGCCTCGATCATTACTGCTGCTCTTCTCTCTTTAAGATCTTCTTTTACCGCCTGTCTGCATTGTTTCGCAAGTTTGGACGTTAGTTCGCAGTTGCCTGCAGCTCGTGCTATTCCACGCTGGCGTATCAGCTCAAGTGTTTCTGGAGATAAACGTCTCTTGGTGACTTTCGAACTTTCAGCTTTCATAGCGCTAATGTGAAGATGTTGAATGAGCCGATCCTATTTTTCGTCGATGTTATCGACAACGGCGTCTTCCCAGAAGCCTACTAATGAATTGAATGAGTCCCAGTTTGTTGTGGTTCTAGGTCTTCGGTTTTGGAATTTAGCGAATTTAGCGGGTTTTTCTCCCTTCCGCGAGAAATAGAATCTTGCACGAAGATGACGGTGGACTGATCCCGTGTAGAATTTTAGGCAACAGCGACATCGGTTAGGCAAAACCTTCTATTTAGTAGGAGGTGGTCTATTTCGTTATAGTACTCTCCACTAGGTGACTCCCACGCCCTGCGCTGGAGGTGAGACTTCTGGAAATACGAGTTACCACGGACTGTCTTGGTCCCCATGGTAAGCTCAGATAGCAGCTCACCCTGTTCGTTCCATTCTAATCCGTTGGTTCCAATGTGACGTCCTTCAGAGGTTCGTCTTGGTCCAATTTTGGCATTGAAATCTCCAATGATGACCTTGACGAATGTGTGGTCTTCTCTGCATAAATTCTCCAAGTACATATAGAACGTTCCGCCTTCTTCTTCGTTATAGTTTGATGTCGGCGCGTAAACGACGGAGATTGTCAATAGCCGGAATTGATCCACGTCTTTTATTCGTAAACGTCCGATTTGGGTTGTAAGTTGTTCGAATGAATCGACGTTCATTGACAAACTCGTGTTGACGAGAACGCCGACGCGGCCGACTCCTCTACTCTCGCATGTTCCGAGGAGCAGTTCTTCTCCGGTGTCGTAGACGGCGTTGAAAGGCTAGCGTCTTCTCGTTTCGGCCAGGCCGATAACGTCGTACCTTATCCTTCTTGCTTGCATAAGCAAGTCTTCTATCGAGAACTTGGATGCAAGTGTAAATGCATTGTAGGTACAGATCGTCGCCATAGTTCTTTGAAGTCCAGGTAGCTTCCATTGGCCCTGAGATTTTAGCAGCCTCTCCGTACTCGTCCTATCCAAAGCTGCCGAATTGGGGGTCTTTCGGGGTCAGGGGTATAAGGCCCATTTTTTAAACTGTGTTTAGCATTTTGATAGCTACGTATTGATTGCTCTGCTTTGAATGTGGAGGCTGGGTATACTCATGGGTAGCTTTCCAGGCTCTCCCAGAGTGGACATGGAGCTTATTTGTTGGAGGCGACTCCTAACCGCCTCCCATATACCTCCCAGTCACTTCATTGCAGGCTTTTGGCCGAAATGACTCGTAGAATGCAATCCGCATAATCAAGAACGCACCCACGTATGCATGCATGAATACGCCTAGCAAATACAGAAATTATGTGCCAAATCAGCGCAGCGGAAACAGGGAGTCCATCCCCTGGATCCACCTGCATCTCATGGAAGCAAAGGTCGCTTTTGGTACGCGATTAACCACCTATCCGCCACCTGGGGACGCGCCACGTAGCTTCGCGGCTAACCGGCTCGAGATCCCTCACATGAGGGAGATCCGTAGCCTAAAGTACTGTTTCAAATTATAACAATCTCAAAACGAGACTCATTTCGATTCATAAGGAGTGTTAATTCTATATCGTTCTGAGCAGTGTGACTTAAATCTGTTGGACCAACTGCTAGCGAATGTTTCGTTCCAGTAAATAGGTCGGATTCCGGAAAAATTTTAGTACGAAGTTGAGACATCAAATGATTAGGCCGAGCGTTTGGCTGTCTCCTAGTGGATGCCGCGGTTGTCTCTGCATAAGCGCTACCTTCTGCACTTCCTAGCATCCCTATCGGACAAAACGTAATATTTAAGTTCGTTACAAGCAAAGACTTGTGTGGTGTCTTTTCATGATTTCATCGTGCCCTTACACCATCGGTACTATTTCCTCTGCTCTTATTAGTGTATTTGTGCTGTGCAAATAAAAGCTGCTCCCCTTTATGGTTTTCGGTGGGTGTTTCGAAAATTGTAGAGGTGTGACACCGGTGGAGTGACAAAGTGCAAAAACCATTCATAATTTTAAGAAATACTCAATGCTTGTTTCACACGAGCCGAGAGGAAGAAGATAGTGCGATCCGAACGATACTATATCCCTGCACGGACAACATTGCCATGTATTCTTTCACTGATAGGCTAATAGGAGTTCGGTAAAAAAAATTATTCTTTATTTATTGGTTGATCAACTTTTTTGTCAACCTTGTGTCACCTTAACAGTGAAATAATACATATTGATCAGTTATTCTGAACTTAAAGGAAAGTCTGTTTTGAAACACTTCCGTAACTCATTTAAGTGGTGTTTGAATGCTTCAGCTCTGGAAAAAAACACTAGGAAAGAGGTTTTAGGAGAGCTGTGTCCAAACTGGAATACATGGCGAATGGTTAGGAGAAGTGGAGAATGAGCAACCGCAATCACCGACGTCCCTTGTAGGCACTAAACGGCTTTATATCTACAACACTGGAGAATGATGAGCGAAATCCTGCCAGGAAGTATTTGATTGAAGAAAATATGCAAATTTGCTACTAACCAGATCAGTTTGTGATCTTTGAACACATTCTTTCTCACAAATTTTTTGGAAATGTGTTTATTTAAGTTCATAATAAAAATATGGCAGCATATCTTCACATCCTTGGAAGCAGCAGCAACTCAACACTGTATCATTACCACGGATCTTTGGTTGACTGGAAGTTCGTGCAGTACTTCTCAATTTATTTCTTTAAAGCTCGGTTTTGTTTTGTTTATCAGAAGTCATATGCAAAACTTATTCACCACTATGTGCGAACACATTCGTAGACCTTTCCAATGTACACTATGAAAGGAGCCTAGTTATTGGCTACGTTTACGTGCTTACCTGCTTACAGTCATCACCATATTACGCAGACTATTACAGCTTAATAAAGGATAAAGCTTTCGGCATTTATCAATCCGTGAGGGTGCGCCATGCATTCGACTTCATTAAGTATCATTTGGAGGTGATTGAATGCATATCTGGCCTTTGCAATGACTCGCATTGGCATACCGGTGTATCGAGCCAGTGCTGCTACCCTCCCAGACAAGTCTGGGGCAAACTTTCAGATCCTGGAGGAGTGGAGGGCTTGGTGGGCCATGGGAGCGTAGATCGATTCCACGTGTGTGTTGCAGGGCGCCTCCCACTACTGCGCCACACGCGCCTTTTTGCGTACTGTTACAACCTTCAATTGCTGTCACTATGTAATTAGACATGACTACAGAAAACTCTCCCACGACCGACTTTTTATTAACCTCGGCACTGATCAAGTAATTCTTCGTATTTTTGTTGAGCAAACGCGAGGTGTTATTATTCCTTATTCACGAATAAGCTGACGTTTCGGTGGGTTTCGCCTTCCTCAGAGCCCCTTTCTATGAGGTTTCCACTAAGTATGTCACGTAGAGACCAACCGCACAGAAATCACATGGAAGTATAACGTGATTTCATATACTATACAATATACATTTACATAGATTAGATTATTATACAATTATTATAGATTTCATATACATTATACTTCCATGTGATTTCTGTGCGGTTGGTCTCTACGTGACATACTTAGTGGAAACCTCAGAGAAAGCGGCTCTGAGGAGGGCGAAACCCGCCGAAACGTCAGCTTATTCGTGAATAAGGAATAATAACACCTCGCGTTTGCTCAACAAAAATACGAAGAATTACAGAAAACTCTGTCGAATTAGATACCTTGCCAACCGAGCTACGTCATTCTGGAAGGATATTTCAATATTCACGCACTTTCCTTCCTCCTTTAGCAAAACTTGTATTTCTTGCAGTTTCCTAATTAGTAAATTCTGTCTGAATCCACTCTCTAGTGCTTTACACCTTTATCGCAAATATTAGGAGCCTGAGCGTCTAACTGAAATTTTCAACAAAAGATTCAGCCATCCAACTAATCTACTCGTGTTGACGAGTTTTACATTTATATCTGCAGGCGCCTGTCGCTATGGTCGCGCTATGTTCAGAAGTGCCCTGCCATACACGCCAGGCCGCTGGTTCGATCCAGACTCCGGGTTCACCAGAGCTTACAACTCCGGGAGTCGGAGAACTCGTACCAAACTTGATTAGGAGGATGGCAGCACTGACTCGATACATCGGTAGGCCACTGTGAGCCATTGTATAGACCGGATATGCATCTAGTCGCGTCTAACGATGACTAGTAGTGTCGGATTCACAACGCTCTCAATACGGATTGTTCAATGCCGAACGCTTGATCCTTTATCCCTTTATCATTATGCACGATTAAGAGTTGCTATGGCAGAGCGGTTTTGTTGCGGTTTCGAAAATTTTCCTTACCAAAAGCTTTGTGCATTCACTATTATGGTAGCCAGAGTCGGCTATGTCTGCTCCTCTCATTCATCAACGCTGAGTGATGTCGCACGCTGGACAGCGGGAAACCCAGTTGAATATGCACTAGGTAGGCTTGGTTGGGAAATCTTTTCCTAGCCGGTATACTTATTGATTAATAGCTTTTGTGAGTCACTGAAAACCATTTGCGAGAGCTATCCTCCGACGATCGTTTCCAATTTGTAACCGAACACAAACAGCTTGGTATCCCTTCTGACAACTAGGCAAAGTGTGGCTGGTACGTACTCAAAGAGTGTTTGATGGTGGCCATTTGTGATGGATATCTGTTTAATTATGCGTAGTTGTTACTGATGGCTTGCAACACATGGTAACCGGTTCTATAATACCTCTTGGGCAAATCATGTTCCAAATCCTTCCGAGTTCGGAAAATTGGTGCTAAACTCGTTTGTGAGGATAGAATACCCATCTTGACAAATCGATGCAGCACAGCATGTTATTGCATAGATGAGTTAAGCATTTAATCACTTTTACTGTGTTACAGTCTATCCAATATTCTGCAGAACCGAAACTTTTTAACATTTGCTATAACTCCTGGTTTTTCTTTTCTATTCCCTTAGTTTTATGGTAAAGTAAAACAGCATCCAACGTAGATTACGAGCTTTGCCCAGCAAATGCTTTTTCGTCCTAATGCTTGGTATGATGGCTACGATGTCTTAAAATTTCTTCGAAAAGTACAAAGATGCAGAGATATAATGATCTGGAAGCACAAATCGGTACTCGATCTAGTTAAGCTGAAGTTATATTGGAAAGCACTCCCTAACTTTTATCTGCACTCCATTCTCATTTCCATTGACAGCTGATTGCTGGTAGCACCGACAGAGTAAAAACACGGCTAAGATAAAGGCAAATCAAGACCAGCCTGGTATTTTGAATTGCATATGAGTCCTGGAAAGGGAGTCACGGTTTCGGAACCCCAAGAGACTACCCAAGTTTTGCTCATATCTTAGTATCTCTGGGACTGTTTGTTAACATAATAAACTGCAATGAACAAAAAATGTCCATAAAATGGACGTTATAGCAAAGGTTGCGAAATGGTAGAAGAGAAATGGCGGCGTAATTTTAAGTGAACTTTCAGTGGTCTAGGAACTCCTAAAACATGATAATTAGTGAACCATCTGCAATTTCTACGCCTAGCTTCTCAGGCTGATTCAATATCACTGCTTCATTGTCAACCATGTTTTGAATATTTTTAGCTGCTCATAAGAAAATGGAGCAAGAAATCGAAAATTCTCATCGGCACTTCTCGAAAAGGCATAAAATAAACATTCCGATGGGTCGATGAATAATTAGTGGACCGCAAAGTACTTGGTCCTATAAATATACTGGCATTCTCAGCTTAATAAATTCACAGTCAAGTGTATTTATTACTTGCAGTGTTTTATTTTCTACTTACTGCTCAATCCTTTTTCCATGGGAGAGTATAATGCAGAATATATATAGAAAAATGCTGAGATCTGAACAAAATTAGGGACCTCCCTAGACTTCGAACCAGTGATTACATTCATCAGGGGCTCATGTGCTACCCACTGCATCAAATGAGGTTCCTTCTTTTCATTTCTCTCAGCCAGCTTCCTACTCAGCAGTCAGGTGTTATCAGCAGTCACGCGCCAACGGAAATGATCGGAGGTCACAAGTCAGAAGTGAACCTAGGTAAGTTGAAGCTGCGCTCGAAACCACAACATCTTGAAGTTTTATTTTATGTTTTAATTTAGTTTTAGTTTTAAGTTTTAGAAGTATTTACTGCCTATTCTTTTCTTCATTATAACATGCCTATTCCAGAAAATCAACCCACGTCGATTACCATCTGTTAGATGTATATCCTTTCCTGAAGAACACACGACTTGAATTTCTTCTGTCTCACCTCCGTAGTATGGAAGCTCTTTAGGGCACGGAAGACGAATGTTACCTTAGTTGGGTAGGCATATTTGACTGCTTACGCCCGATTCGGCATCACAGTCAAAACAGTCAATGTAGCTGAACTCATACTATCGAGAACGTTATCACCATCAGCATACAAACTGTGGTAAATCCTCAAAAACCAATAACTTCTTACTTTTCCAACCCAATGACATCGCAATTGGTCTTCTTGCTCATATAATCAAGTCCTCGACAAAACTTTTAGCGTTACTGCTCGCACACTGTACAGAATATAGCCATCACACTGTTTTCAAATTTTTTCAGCATCTCTTAACAGAATTTAACTTATTATTTACTGCCTACTCTTTACAACGGTAGGGTATACATTGTGAAATATAACTTCAATAATGCTGAGATAATGTTATACCTTTTTATTTTCTGCCTACTATAATTCCGCGGCAGGGTACTAAGCGAAATACAACCACAACGTTGCTGAGATATTTGCAAAACTCTGGACCGCATGCGCGATAAAGAGATGCGTCGCCAAGATGTTTTTTGCGTTATATCGACATCTAACTGGCCAGCAATTACTACAAACTCTTCATCCTTATCACTAACTGATCTTTGATTTTATTAGCTTTCGAACCTGTAGCATACCAGATTTTTGCGTAGCTGTAAGGTTCGAACTAAACCTTTTCGCGCGGTAGTGGTTAAGGACTTTAAGAGTTTCGCTCAAAAATATACGAAATTTTATATCGACTTCGTCGTTTGGGTCTTGCTGTCTAAAGAATAACCGAGGAAATGGAGGTGGTGGTAGTGCCCCTACTGATCGTTGTTCCTTTCTACTTTGTGTCTCAATTCTAGAGTTGCTTCGGAGTCGATCTTGGAGCTCGTGCAGGCTGCACGCTATCCTACGCAAGGTTTCTTTAGAAATGGGTTGCGCTGGTGAGAAACTTGGACCCAATTCTAATAGCAAGTGCGCGTCATCAGGGAGAGTTATGCCTCCTAACACGGTGACCCTTGACTTTTCAGGCACGTTATCGGCCACATTTTTAGTGCTAGCGCTTTCGTAAACGATTTTGTTTTGTTTAATTGAAGCTGGTTTTTGCGAGCGACCTAGTAAATTTTGAAACTTTCTGCTTAAGGTTGCTTCAGCATTCGACTTAATATAATCGCAGATCAAAATTGACCCACCCATTATTCTCCTTCTCATCCAAAGGGAATCCTCCAAATCTTGAACACAAGAAGATTTCCTCGACTTGCACTTCTTTAATTGAGCGTACATGGTGACCTGTTTGCATCGAAGAAAGGCGCGTAGTAGTGGCGTTTCGATGTCCAGTACTAGTTGGCTGTCACTTGGTAGGCCGAATACATCATGTAGTCGTTTTCGTTTGTTGAAGTTCGGTACGGCTCGGTGTTTCAGGCAGCGGTTGAGGAAGAATATCGTTAGCCATCCGCAAGCTTCTTGAGCAACACGAAGAGAAATTAACATGTATCGTTTTTGGTTCAGCAGCTTATGGTCCTCTTAAAGGTCTGTTTAAACAGCTCGATCTTTAGATGGCCCCGGAAATATTACACGCAAATTAGAGGGTTGACAATGGCACAGCGACTGGCACTAACCCTTGCCGTTGCCTTTATGTCTAAAGTGGAAGCACCAGTAATCGATCTCAGGCCATTACTCTACTATATGTATATAGATGATTGCTTCGTCATCTGCTCCACACAAGAGGAGGTGAACAAATGCTTTGAGTTATTGAGCGAGCAGTCAGAGTACATAAAATTCACCCGCGAGAAACCGAAAAAGAACTGTCTTGCATTTCTAAACGTTCAAATCAACATATCAGAAAACGGCTACATCATAAAATGGTATCGAAAACCAAGAAGTAGGAATTCAGTGGTTCATTACCTCTCCTCTCACCCCTCTCACACGAAAAAGATGCTTGTAAGAAACATGTTTCGAACGGCAACCAACGTGTGCACGGGAAGAGAGCAGAGAGAGGAGCCCCAGAACTTGGCACGGCAAATAGCCATTTCTAATGGCTACGAAACTGTAGCTCAGGATAGGTGTAGAAAAAATCGTAGGCCTCCAAACGACAACTCTAGCGATAGAAGGGTCCCATTTAACCTACCCTTCATCTCAAATGATATAAGTACAGCTATAAAACGCTGCTTAAGAAGGGCGGGCTTAGAGAATTCGGTGAGCGTAGTTGAAATACCACCGAGTAATCTTAAGCGCCAGCTACTTCGTAACCGCCTACATGACCGTCTATGTGCAACTCAAAATTGCATAATTTGCCCGTGGTAGAGACGGTGATTGCATGAGCTCGGGTATAGTTTATCTGATCTCCTGTAAGACGTGTGGTGACGAATACATTGGCGAAACGGGTAGACCCCTCTATGTCCGCATGAAAGAACACCTAGCCGGCAAAAATAGACCAAATACCCCGCTAGGCACGCATAGGACCCAGAGACATAACGGGGACGACTTCGAAGTATGTGTCACGATCCTCGCGCAGGAACCAAGAACACAAACGCGCAAAACTCTCGAGGCGTTCTGGATTAATTCCAGAAATCCGAAAATGAACCGCAGGGTGGAATGCCTCATTATCACACATGATATTGGGCAGTATATAAACCTGTTATTCAGATGGGAGGGTCACATTACGCTTTCGTGTGAATTCTATGCGGTTGGTCTTCACACCAAACTCAGTGGAAGACTCATAGAAAGCGGTGAGTGTGCAGAGCTGTGTTAAATGTGATTGAAATCTTGGTTTAGCGTTTTCTCTGTTTGGTTATAGAGGTGTTTGGCCGAATAGATTGCTGTCAACTTGACCCTTCCAGACTCTGAGGAAGGCGAAATCCAACGAAACGCCAGGTTTTACGTAAATAAAGAAATAAAGTAGCACCTTGTGTTTGCTGAATAAAAGTAGAAAAAACTACGAGATAGAAATTAGAAACGAAATAATTGCAGCCATAAAACTTTGCTTAATAAGGGCCGGTCTAGAGAATTCCGCAAGAATGATAGAAATACCATCGGACACTCAAAGACACCAGCTAGTTAGCAACCGCCTATGTGACTGTCAATGTATAACGAAAAACTGCACAATTTGACCTAACGGTAGAGACGGTGATCGCGTGAGTTCGAGTGTAGTCCATCTGATCTCTTGTAAAGCTTGCGGGATGAATACGTTGGCGAAACGAGTAGGTCGCTCTACGCCCGCGTAAAAGAACACCTAGTCGGTTAATCTAAATTAAAACCAAACACTCCAGTAGGCGCGCATAGGATGGAGAAACACTATGGAGATCTTGAAGTAGGAGTCACTATCCTCACGCACGAATAGAAAACTTCAGTGCGTAAAACTCTTGAAGCGTTTTGGATCACTTCCAAAAATTCAAAAATGAACCGCGAGGAGGAGGTTCTTGTCATCACACGTGACCTGGCACCATACCTCAGACTAATCTAATGGCCTGCCACAGACACAGTTATCGCCCATGTATTACTATATGCGGCTGCTATCCATCAACTAACTTAAATACTTACATCAAGTAAACGGTAGGTGTTTAAATGAAGCTGTTTCTTATACGAATGCAAATTTATTTGTTAAGTTTTATCTGCTGGGGTTATGAAAGTGTTTGGCTGAGCAGATCGCATCCCAATTTGACCTTTCCAGGCTCTGAAGAAGGCGAAACCGCCGAAACGTCAAATTGTACCCTAATAAATTCTATAATAACAACCTCGTGTCTGTTTGTTGAAGAAACACGTCGAGCAATCAATTATCTTTCAGCCGGAGAATACAAACCACATGTGATTCTCACATTCTATATGGGATCTGCCTTCGGAAAGAAGGTATTGCCACCAGTGAAGAATATGGAAAGCAGACGGAAGAAATCGTGTGCAATCTCTAAACGAAGCCTTCATTGATTTCAGACTTTGTGGTCAATTGTTTGAGTCAATGTCTTTCTCAGTATTCGGCATTTCCTAGGTTTTCACCATTTGCCAGCTGGTTAATATATTGTCACGGGAATCGTAGTGACCTTAGGTAAAGATCTGCTGCTTAAAAGCTGCAGTTTTGTGTGGTAAAGTCGAAATGCAGTCGAAGAAGTAGAACATGCTTTGTTGTCAAAGGATTAATGCCCCCACCTCCCGAGAAAGGCGAAACGATGGACACGCATGCTGTGGTGATGAGTACGCTAGACCCGGAAATGGTGATAACGAGGTTTGATCCCTCCGCATACACCTGCGGTTCGGAGTTGGGCATATATCTTAGCATCACTGTAGTTGTATTTCACATCATAACCTGCCATGAGGAAGGACGCGTGTCGCGCAGTGGTCAGAGGCACCCTGCAACACACACGTGGAATCGATTCTCGTGTCAGTGGCTCATCAAACCTTCTATCCCACCGGGGTTAGCAAATTGATACCAGACTGCCACGACCGACTTTCTATTAACCTCGGCATTGATCAAGTAATTTTCTTCGTATTTTTGTTGAGCAAACGCGAGGTGTTATTATTCTTTGTTTACGATGAAGCTGACGTTTCGACGGATTTCGCCTTCCTCAGAGCCTGGAATTGTCAAGTTGATAGCAAACTACTCGGCCAGACGCCTCCATAACCAAACAAAGAAACCCCAAACCAAGATCTCAATCACTTTGAACACAGCTTTGCACACTCACCGCTTTCTATTAGGTTTCCACTAGGTATGTCACGTAGAGACCAACCACACAGAAATCACATGGAAGTATAATGTGCCCCTCATATCAGAAAAGCAGTTTTATATACTGCCCTATATCACGCGTGATAATGAGGCATTCTTCCCTGCGGTTCATTTTCGGATTTCTGGAATTAATCCAGAATGCCTCGAGAGTTTTGCGCGCTTGTGTTCTTGATTCGTGTGCGAGGATGGTGACACATACTTCAAAGTCATCTCCGTTATGTCTCTGGGTCCTATGCGTGCCTAGCGGGGTATTTGGTCTATGCTTGCCGGCTAGGTGGTTTTTTATCCGGACACAGAGGGGTCTGCCCGTTTCGCTAATGTATTCGTCACCGCACGTCTTACAGGAGATCAGATAAACTATACCCGAGCTCATGCAATCACCGTCTCTACCACTGGGTCAAATTATGCAATTTTGAGTTGCACATAGACGGTCATGTAGGCGGTTACGAAGTAGCTGGCGCTTAAGATTACTCGGTGGTATTTCAACTACGCTCACCGTATTCTCTAAGCCCGCCCTTCTTAAGCAGCGTTTTATAGCTGTACTTATATCATTTGAGATGAAGGATAGGATAAACGGGACCCTTCCATCGCTAGAGTTGTCGTTTGGAGGGCTACGATTTCCTCTACACCTATCCTGAGCTACAGTTTCGTAGCCATTAGAAATGGCTATTTGCCGTGCCAAGTTCCGGGACTCCTCTCTCTGCTCTCTTCCCGTGCACACGTTGGTTGCTGTTCGAAACATGTTTCTTATAAGCGCCCTTTTCGTGTGAGAGGGGTGAGAGGAGAGGTAATGAACCAAGATGCTTTCACTACTTTGTTTTCGGTACCACTTTGTAATGTAGCCATTTTCTGATAGGTGAATTTGTACGTTCAAAAATGGAAGCCATTTTTCTTTCGGCTTTTCTCGGGTGAACTTGATATAATCTGACTGTACGTTTAACAATTCGAAGCATTTGTCCATTTCCTCTTGTGTTGAGCAAAGGACAAAGCAGTCGTCTACATACCTACAGTAGAGTAGCGGCCCGAGATCAGTCACGGGTGCTTCCACCTCAGACATAAATGCAATGGCAAGGCTTGGAGCCAGTCGTTGTTCCATTGCCAACTCTCTTATTTGAGCGCAGTACTTTTCGGACCAACTGAAGATTGAACAGCTAAAGCATTCTTTTAAGAGTGCCATCAAGTGCTCTATCTTGAAGCCATACATGTTTATTTCTCTTTCGCGTTGTAGAAGGAGTTCGAATATGGCTTGCATTGCGGAGTTATTCGACACGTTTGTATAAAGGGCGATAACGTCGAAGGACTCCTTCACGTACGCGCTGCTGAGCTGCGCAGTACGTAGACGATCCAGAAACATCTGGGTATATGTAGGATGGGCTGGAATGTGTTTCAACAACTGGTTAAATATTACGGTTAAAAACCATGTTATCCTGTCCGTTGGCCCGTCTACGCAGTTAATGATAGGTCTAAAACCTTGAATAACGATGGATCGATAGACGCAAGATCACCACTGAATGCTAACATATGGGTTTTTATAAGCAAGTACAAGACGGGACATGTTGGTAAGTCAGTTTTTAGTTGAGGGAGCTCAGCTATGAAACCTTGCTTAAGAAGGGCGGGTCTAGAGATTTCGGTAAACGTAGTTGAAATGCCACCGAGTAATCTTAGGCGCCAGCTAGTTCGTAACCGCCTGTATGACCATCTATGTGCAACGCAAAATTGAATAATTTGCCCTAATTTTAGATATGGCGATTGCATCAGCTCGGGTACAGTTTATCTGATCTCCTGTAAGGGTGCGGAGACGAATACTTTGGAGAAACGGGTAGACCACTCTGTGTCCTCATAAAAGAAGACCTAGCCGGCAAACGTCAACCAAATACCCCACTGGGCACGCATAGAACCCAGAGACATAGCGGGGAGGACTTTGAAGTACGTGTCACGATTCTCGCGCAGGAATCAAGAGCACAAGCGAGCAAAACTCTCGAGGCATTCTGGATCAATTCCAGAAATCCGAAAATGGACCGCAGGGAAGAATACCTCATTATCACGCGTGATATGGGACAGTATATAAGCCTGTTATTCTGATGGGAGGGTACATTACACTTCCATGTGAATTCTGTGCGGTTGGTCTTTACACCATACTCAGTGGAAGAGTCACAGGAAGCGGTCAATGTGCAGAGCTGTTTTAAATGTGATTGAAAGCTTGGTTTAGAGTTTTCTCTGTTTGGTTATAGAGGTGTTTGGCCAAATAGATTGCTGTCAACTTGACGCTTCCAGGCTCTGAGAAAGGCGAAAACCACCGAAGCGTCAGCTTGTATGTAAATAAAGAAATAAAATAGCACTTCGTGTTTGCTGAACAGAAGTAGAAAGAGTTGTTCAATCAATGCCGAGGTTAAAAGTCGGACGTGGGAGTTACTACGGGGAGTGGAGCTGATCAGTATATGTTTCCACTACACGCTTTCTGACACCTCTACGCTTTAAGATAGTTTTTCCTCTATGTGCAGAACGCATTGAAACGACCTCGTATGGTCCGAGATGCCCAGTGCAGAGAAATCTTAGTACCTTACTAACTGGAAACAATCTTCGTATTTTAATAAATCGTTATCAACAACAACCGTCCTGTGTAAAAGAGGATGGCCCGGCAAGGTTGCCTCACTGGAGCGGTGCTCCGCTAAAGAAGATCCGACTTTCTACAACAACAATGACATCAGATCGAGTGTAGAACTACCTGTGGACATCGACTCGGATCATCGGCTCTGAGGAAGACGAAGACGTCGAGACGCTAGGCGAGTAAGCTTATTCATCAACGTGTTGTTAGCTTGTCAATGTCGAAAGAACGCTCACCATATTATTGCCTGTGCAACGAACAACATATCGCCGCATTAATCAAGGGAAAGAGTAGACTCCTTATAAAGATTCCCTTATTGATCATAAATGTGTAGCGTAGTGGTAAGAGGTGCTCCACAATGCACCATGGTCGCTGGTAAAATCTCGCGTCTCGGGTTTCTGGAGCCTTTCATGACTCCGGCGCCCGCAAATTTCTATCAGACTTATCTGGGATCAGCTCACCGCTCCAATCTATGTGGTGAACGTCCTAGCACGGCTATTCGAAAATGCTAGGGATAGTCAGACCGATCTGCATTCAACGGCATTCACGAAGAAGATAAGGTTCTCACGTGAGTTGCAAATCCGCACAAAAATCCCAAGACCTTCGTGGATGATGGATGCAAGGAGGCGAATCGAATGAGAGAATTGTTGCGTTTCAGACAGCATGTGATATCGGGTCAAGTAAAATAGAAGTGGGAAACGTGCTACAAACGTTTACACAGAACGCTGTGGGATATATAATTCTTTAAAACTTGCTTAGTATGATAGAGATGGTAATTGATATTGATAAATAACTATATGAAACGTCTTTGTACTTTCACTTCCATGCCTTATGCTTTATTCGGCTTGAAATGAAACTTCAAAATACTTTTCTAGAATGCTGATAACCTCAAAAACTGGTAGAGCTGTGATTGCCTACGAAGAGCACCGAAAAGAATACATCGAAATCTTCACGAACCTTCGGTATATTCTTTGACAGAGTGTAGAACGGTTTCAACTAGAAGATTTCCCTAATAACTTCCACTCCACAGTGCCGAACATCCTGACGTCTCTATAGAGGAATTGGAAAAGTTGGCATTGGAGCGCGCTGTGAACAAGCAGAAGAAGAGTCGAGCATTCTATCGAATTCAAGTAAGCTAAAACTCACTCAAATTCATTACGCTAAGGTTTTCAAGAGGTCTATAAAAATAACAAACAAAGTTTTGATTAAAAGTAAACAGTTGCGGAACAACGGAGAGAGCACTACATTTAAATGTCTGAAATTTTAGCCTTTTGCAAAATTTAGACAAATTTAATAGCTGAGTGTTAAACAACTTAAGAAGAAAAATTCAAACTTCAACCTACTGTAGCAAAGCACTGGTCGGATTGATCAGGCAACCATTGAATGACCGATCGAATGATAAGGCCATGCAAGGCATTTTCGATGTGACCTTATTGTTTTCAATGAAAAAAAATTTTGAAAAAGCTAAAAATATTGGCATGCATTAATTTAAAAAATGGAGTTGCCAAGAACAGTGGTAAGCATCATTATGTGCAACATACGTTCTATACCTACTGGTTCAACTTCTATGCAGGCTGATGAAGCATCATCATTCTAAAGAAGTCGGCAAATTGCCACAGGACTTGTCTAGAACTTTCAGTTTACACATGGTCCAGAGAAACCTGTAATCAAGCTGTGTGGTCCCACGCAGGACCCTTCATGAAGCATTGTCTTTTTGAAACCCGTAGATTGTTTAAATCGAATTCAGGCCACTCGTCTATTGACCCGTCAAGGTGATATCACGAAAACTATGCTAAAGAAGAAAGCCCAAAAACTGATCAAGCCGCTAACGCAAAAGCAGGACGTGGTCGTCGTTGAGTGAGTGAATGCTGAAATCATGAATAATATCTGAATCGCTAGAAGATTCTGGTAGTCGACCATAATCATTAGATGTAGTGCAGTGTAACATAGCTATTATTGCATTGTTTGGCTTTTTTCTCGCTAATTAATAATTTTACTGCAAAACGGGCTGTCGTCCACCACCATATCCCGAACCTCGCACCCATTTTGGTGAGATGGTTGTTCCGTGCAAATTTTCATGTAACATCCTGAAGAAATTCAGTGAGCAGTCAACTCTTGCTTCTTCGACATTTTGTGGGTAACATCTATAATTACATTCCATTGATTGATTGGCAATTAGTGACCAACTTGTACTAGCTTTATTCGAAAATGATGACTTCTTCCTATACAGACTTCCTCTGTTTTGCGTGCGTGTAGCGCAGTCGATAGTGATGTCGTAGCCTTTGTTTCGATCTCGCTTCTCGGATAAGCAAAGCCCTCCATCGATCCGTCGTCGACATTGGTACTAGAACAAAAATACTGGCTTAATGCAACGGTAGACCAATTCATTTTATCACACCTGCGATGCTACGAACCGAGTCTCGATCGCTTATCCGCAGAAGATTGGTCAACATCGAGCGCTTTCTGCACTTTTCATCACTTTTTATGCTGTACTTTCGACTTGCATCTCCCCTAAGCACTTTTCGTATACTACTGTCTGTAATAATTAATCTGCAGTGGTTTTAGACTTAGCCATGCAGTGGCATTGTGGAGATTGTGTCCGCTTTGTTCCATAAGATCAAAACTAGACGCTGTTCTGTAGAAGACAATTGGAATTTCACTAAATCACAGTTAGAGAAGCGCTACCGAAATCTGAAAAAACACCATTTTTCCATATAAACCTTTCCCACAGAAGACATGAGTCTTCGTAACGGAGAAGGTTGTCGGCAGATACGGACAGTTGGTGACGGCGCAATCTGAGGGCAATAATTGATGTTATCTGCGGTGAACTAACTTAAGAATTTATATTGTTACTCAACCCTTGCGTTCATTATAATTAACAGCCGTTCATTGTTTATAAGAGAATAGAAGAATGAAAAATCTCTATAAATAGGTTCTGCTTGAGTGTTTAGCTCACCATCATGATGTCTGACTGCGCTTCTTTCACGCACCATAAAGCGACCATTTCTTGATCGAAATGTGATGTGTCATGAAGAGGATGAATATCCCCACTGTGCATCGCAATCCGAAATTTAGGAACACCTCATAGCGACAATAGGGTGATAAACCATTGGGAGGCCCGAAACATAATTTTTATCAAAAAGGAAATTACGGGACAGTTTCGTGATCTTTGGCTGGTTACTCCACGAGTATTTCCCGGTCCTGATGAAAGGATACCAGCAAGAAATTATTGTCTTGAAATCTGTTAAGTGCTGATAACTTTCTCGTGCACTTTTTTCTATACAATCAGCGCTGCAAAAGTTGAACGAATTGGTCTGCAAACGTCGCTTCTCTAGTCAAACCCATCGGTCCTCTCTACAACAGACTGCCAGTTTTTTAATCATTTCGACAACTGCCAATTGAGAATTTCCCAACAACCAACCCGCTGCTTGAAGTCCTTTAGAATATTTAGTTACTTCTAGAACACCAAAATTCTTTGCTAGTACGCTATCCTACGGACGTGTACCTCCCAATGTTCATGTGTTTCCACCAATGTATTGCATTTCAAAGTTTCCTATTCGAGAACCCGCAGCTATTTCTGACTCGCCTTAAATTTAAAATGCTTTGAGTTAGTTTTTCACAAAGTTCTTTTCGACGGTTTCTATAAATCCCTTTGAAATAGCCCGAAGCCTGACATCTTTGCAATTCTTTCTCCAATAAACAGTAGACTACCAGGTGATCACCAAGCATATTTAGCATTCTAAAGATCTGACGCAATGGATAATCTTAACCTTTTTATTTACTGCCTATTTTTTTAACGGCAGGCTATTTTGCGAAATATAACTACTATAATGCTGAGATATTTGCAAAACTCCGGACCTCGGGTGTCTGCTGTGGGGAACGAACGCGCTATTGTCCTTTCCGAGGAGTAACGCGTTCACCACCTCACCATACAGGTCCTTCGTTTTGCCTGTCTCTCAGCTACTTCTACCGATCTTTTCCTCAGCTAGTTATATCGTTCTATTCTCTCATCTCTCAACTAGTTCTATCGTTCTGTTATATTTCGCAACCTACTCTGCCATTAAAAAGAATAGGCAGTAAATAAAAAAAAGGTTAAGATTGTGATTGTGGCTCGCCAGATCAATCCCGTTGACGAGTAATTGCTGATGGCAAAAGATCGATAAAACTAACTAAGAGACAAGCGAAACGAAGGACCCGCATGGTGTGGTGGTGAACGCGTTACTCTCCGGAAAGGACAATAGCGTGTTCGTTCCCTATCGCAGACACCTGCTGTCCGGAGTTTTGCAAATATCTCAGCATTATAGTAGCAATGGCTAATGTTGTACTGACCTCAACAACAACTTTGGAATTACGTGTGGAAGAAAAATCTGTCTTTAGTACTTTGCAGAGAATCTTCTATAAAGGAACAAAGAGAAGTGTTTTTTAATGAAAAAGATGGGACCAGTAAAGATGTAAGTCGGAGAGGGATAACTGATGGATAGTACAGTAAACAGGCAGCAACAGTATTAAATACATTTGATTCCTTGGAAATTCATAACCCGGGATCGTGCCAGCTAAAGCCTTCATTTGGTGGTGGGGCGAACACGAAATCGAAGTAAGCACTGTTGTGAGTGCATGCTGCTGAAAGCAGTAAGCATTTTGCCTGCCAATGAACGCACTCATTTTTTAAAGATGGAGGCTATTAGAAAATGTTGAGAGCACTACAAATGTTCTAATGCTTATACAGTGGCGTTATGAATCTTTTTAGGAGGATGAAAGTCAAGGTTTTAGGTCCTCCAAGATCAGTTCCGTTCAGATTCGATCCAGCTTACTACGTATGTCTTGAGAATGCAAAGACGGTCAAATTAAAGGTGCGCTGTGCTCGTGGATCCACCGATCCCAACTCCACCGTCACTGTGCATTACAGGTCGAGCTTTTTTCCCGAATTTTACTATTTTTTCGATTCTCGAGCAGCGTTTAATATTAAGCACCTTGTATAATATGAAAATGCTATTTTGAGTGTCGCTTTTAATCGCTACGCCACACGGGAAACCAGGATGAAAAAAGGTCCTTCTTCAGAACTGTCGCTGACACCGCTCAAGAGCACTCAGATTTCATTCCCGTCGAAGGAATGCTGACCTTCAAACCTGGAGTGAAAGAGTGAGTCTTCACCTCTATAATTCTCTAGTACTTTTCAAGCCTTTGACGACTAATCTGGTTTTTCAGTAAATGCACCATAATTTCTCAATCATAAAAGCTATATCAAGAGCTCAGAACTTCATAGATTTGGTGGAAGAGACTTTTCCCCACTATCCTATTCGCATATTTGTTTTCTAAGACGTGTCGCCAAATTTTTAAAATTCCAACAGAAAGTGGCAGTTGCAGACATAACCGATACACTGGGCCACACTTTTCATGCTCAAAAAACGAGCCTTAAGGCATTAAAATGGAAGAAAGTGCAAGTAATGGGCTCCAGAAAATCAGGATTTTGTCCTTATGACAAAAGCAAAGTTCTTTCATGCAGGTGAGGATTCATCGGTGACAGTAGTTTTCATTTCTCGTTGATCCCACCCACATCGATCCTACCAAGCCTTTCGTCCCCCCGGGTCGAAAAATTGGTACGAGACTTGTCTGGGAACAGTTCATTACCTGCAGTCCAAGTGCGAACGCTATAATATAGCCATATCTGGACCCCGGTGAAAATCGGAGCAACCAGTTTTCAATGGCATGAATGAAGAAGACAACAATCAGATGAGAACGAATCAGATGAGCGAAGTGCCGAGATCCGTGAAGTAGATGTGGATACGAGTCAGGCAACATAAATGAATATAAACAGTTCCTTTTAAATAAAAAAAAGGATAAAGCTCCCTGCGTTGATCAATCCCTGAGGGATGCGCCATACATTAGACATCATTAAGTTTCGTTGGTGGCGATTGAATGCACGTCTGGTTTTTACAATGGCTCGAGTGGCCTACCGATGTACGGAGTCAGTGCCGCTATCCTCCCAGACAAGTCTGGTACCAATTTGCCGACCCCGGAGGGATGGAGGGTTTGGTGGGCCATGGGCGCGGGGATCGATTCCACGTGTGTGTCGCAGTGGCGCCTGCAGCCACTAAAATCAAATTCACTACGAGCTCAGATACGTTTATTTAAAATTAAAAGTGCCCATTTTTCCCATCTCCTCTCTCTTGTAGAGGATATATCATCACGTAAGAGTCAAGACGTGTCATGGTAACGTCGCATTGTTTTAGTTCAACTCTATATTCAATAGCAATTGTGATTGTTCATTGTCAATTATCTGCAACTCCGTGACTTCTATAGTGGAAATGCGCTCTCAGCATTAGTCTGTTGATACCGCTCTTGATGAAAAGAACCTGTTTCTTACACGATTAAAATCAAGGTGCTGACTTTTTCTAGTGGAGTTTAAAAATGTCCGACAGAGTAAACTGTGATCGATTCGACCTTTCGAAGCTCTGGTGAACGTGTGATCGCCGAAACGTCACCCATTAGTGAAAAAATTTTTCTAACAATCTTGTCCCTGCTCAGGAAGGAAACGACCTCTACGATGAGTTGCGAAAGACAGCTCAAGATTAACTGACCACCGGCGGGTATAGGCTGTGTCTCACTTTCATCAATTTACAGAAGGCCTTTGATTCAATTCAGATAGAAGCAGTCATAGAAGCCCTTGATAGTCAAGGATTTCCTACTCAGTACATAAAGGTTCGTGAGTTGTACAAAAATTTCACAACCAAGGTATCACCATTTTACAACGATATTAACATTGATGTCAAAAGAGGGGTTAGATAAGGCGATAACATCTCGCCAAAATTATTTACCTCCGAAGATCCGAAGCTCCGACCTGCGTTAGCGATCAAAAAACAAAGATGCCGTTCTGTCCGCCAAACAGTCGAAGATATGGTGGGCCAGACACGTAATGCGTATGAATGACAACCGATGGACAAGAGCCGTTAGTGACTGGATTTCTCGTGATATCGAATGAACTGCATGAAAAGCACCCATTACCCAATAATGTTAAGTGCAGAAGGATCCTAATGCTCGCAACTTATAACCTGATTAAAAAAGCTCAACATGGCTTCCAGTGTATACATCGAGGTACTATTGTGCCAAAAACATTCAAATCGGCGTGATGCATCGTTTAGGGTCAAAGTGATACGCAAGCAAGTTGTCGAGATGGTATGGCTCACCTGTGAGAATAGTTCTCTTCGTCAGCTCTAACGTTTGACTAGTCTTCTATGAGAAAACAATAGATACTGATATAAGTGATGAGGTTCATAATCTCTCAACATTCCAATAAGTCGTAAACGTCTCCGATTTTTGAACACTTGTTACGTACTTCGCAAAATCACCCTCAAAATGCATCTTTTTAGGCAAGAAATAAAAATAGCCATAGTTAACAACGACGTTTACGAAGAAGACGAGCAGCTTCTAGTGCGACTATCTCAGGTACAGATTTACACTATTACATATGTTTGAAAATAACCACTTTACGGACACAGTTTTTAACTCTTCTAATTGTTATCTTAGAAGATTCTATGGCACATATAGCTTTTATTTCATTGATTTCCTCCGTAAATGCTATTTATTCATCCTGTCCACGTTTGCGAGTTAAGGTTCGCGCTTACTCGCCGTCTCAGTCGGCTCCGATTCCTGTCTGTCTCGGTGCAGCTTCTACTGCAACGGTCTTGATTGTCGATGACGACCATGCTGGAGCATTTGGATTCGCTTCCGAAAAATTCAAAGTTTCTGAGAGTGCTGGAGAATATGTGGCCACGGTGAATTAACATCAGATTTCTTTCGTCTTTTAACAAAGTATAGGTTTTTTTCCTAATGTTGCAATATTTAACCTTTTAGGTTGGAAGTTTTAGAAGAGAGATTGAAAAAATTCAATGTACCTATCTTTTAGGCTCTACTTTCGTTGCTTTACAAAAATTATTGATCGAATTTGTGTCCGATCTTCATCATCTCATGAGCCCGGCATAGTGATGACGATATAGTTTTCGGTTTTTTATAGCCTCGTCAAGATAAGATTTTTTACACCTGCCTTTTGTTACAAAGAAAGATATGCACCTGTTCGTGTGCCGAGACCTTAAGAGAGTACTCTCTAGCTTTTTTAAAAGGAGAAAAAAGATAAACACATAGCTTTCCCAAGGAAAGACCGTGATAACTTTTGTGCGGTTCGCAGCTGAAGAAAAACATTGTTGACCCTATTGGTTCTGATGTTTATGCTTTTCAAATATCTAATTCTATAACGGTATTAACATAGACATCAAAAGAGGGGTTAGGAAAGGCGATGCCATCTCGCCAAAACTATTTGCTGATAATTCAATGTTTTTCATCAATAAGCAGACAACGAGGTTGTTAATATAGAATTTATTAGAACACAATTGCTGACGTTTCGGCGGTTTCGCCTTCTTCAGAGCCTGGAAAGGTCAAATTGAGATGCGATCTACTCAGCCAAACACTTTCATAACCCTAGCAGATAAAACTTGATAAATCGATTTGTGTTCGCATAAGAAACAGCTTCATTCAAACACCTACCGTTTATTTGTCGTAAGTATTTAAGTTAGTTGGTGGATAGCCGCCGCACAGAGTAATACATGGTCGATAACTGGGTCCATGTCAGATCATTGGATCAGCCTGAGGTATGGCGCTAGGTCACGCGTGATGACAAGACACTCCTCCTTGCGGTTCATTTTTGAATTTTTGGCATTGATCCAAAACGCTTCAAGAGTTTTTCGCGCTGATGTTTTCGATTCCTGCGTAAGGATAGTGACTCCTACCTCAAAATCTACCTCAGGCTGATCCAATGATCTGACATGGACCCAGTTATCGACCATGTATTACTCCGTGCGGCGGCTATCCACCAACTAACTTAAATACTTACGACAAATAAACGGTAGGTGTTTGAATGAAGCTGTTTCTTATGCGAACACAAATCGATTTATCAAGTTTTATCTGCTAGGGTTATGAAAGTGTTTGGCTGAGTAGATCGCATCTCAATTTGACCTTTCCAGGCTCTGAAGAAGGCGAAACCGCCGAAACGTCAGCAATTGTGTTCTAATAAATTCTATATTAACAACCTCGTTGTCTGCTTATTGATGAAAAACATTGAATTATCAATTAATGCCGAGGTTAACAGAAAGTCGGTCATGGGAATTACTATTTGCTGATATCCACGAGAACGTCGTGCGATTATTGGGATGAGACAACATAGAAGTGAAAGTCGATGGTCGGTAATTACACCATCTTCGCTTTACTGATGACATCGTTTTTATGACACCAAATATTAGGCTAGCGAAACGAATGCTTGCCGATTTTGATAAAACCTGTGAAAAGATTGGTCTTCGACTAAATCTCACAAAAACGGTGTTCATGAAGAACGGATTCGTTCCGCATGCACCATTCACGCTCAACGGAACGAATATCTTTGAATGCTCCAGCCACGTCTATCTAGGTAGGAAAATCAACATGTTCCAGAATCAACAGACTTAGCTCCAGAGTTGAGCAGAAGGAAACGAATGGCTTAGGAAGCCTTAAAGAGCACCGAGGATGTAGTGAATAGAACAAAGAACACCCAATTCCTTGGCCAAATCCTCGATTCCATGATTCCCTTCCCATAAATTGTGCGACAGAAACCTGATCGCTACATAAGCAGGTCTTATTGTTTTAGTATGGGTTAAGATGTTCCTTGAGGATTTTTGATCCCCTGCTGTGAACGTCGTTAAATGCTATTCGAGTCAATTCGTTCTGCCAACCTGGGATAGTGATGGAAGGTTAAAGCATCCACCACAGACGGTCAGCAACGTTTATGAATAGAAGAAAGCTTCTCCGAGAACATCCTGATATCAATTTTCCTACCTCGAAGGAATAAAACACTTGGTGGACACATCTCATTACAGTGCGGAAAAAGCCAGTAGCTCGTGTCTATAGAACGATATCTTCATCACTGTACCACTACCGTTTAGATCGTATTTACTGCCTAGAAATTATTTGGCTCTCAAGTTTCAAACGAATACACCCCAATTTATAACAATTTCTTCCCAATACCGAATATGATAGTACTTATCCAAATAGTTAGATGCCTCTTTTCCGCATGTCGTGAAAGTTTCAAAGCCAATTCTTTTCGTTTCATTCCCTTTAGTCTGTTATCCATGTATGTTGTCATACTTGTGTATAGTCTCAGGTATTACGTGGATATCCCTTTCACTCTCTTTTCATTTTCTCAATGAATGGCGGTAGACTGTAATTTCCCTTGAGATCTCGAGGTAGCCGTGCTAGAGCTTCAGCGAGCATTTACATTTGTTGCCAAGTTTTGTTTTACTTAGCATCTTCGGGCTTTGTTTAACTCCAAGTCGATTTTGAAGCCCTACTCAAAACATTTACATTAACACACACCACACAAGGCATTGGATTTAAAGCATATCTTGTTGTGTAGGAGTTAGAATAGTCAGTTGCAGGTTCTTCGTACAAGAGGTGCTCGTGGAGAGGTACTGATTCCTTACAAAACCGTAGACGGTCTTGCTACGGCCGGCAAGGATTACGTGCACCGCGAAGGAGTTCTACGATTCGGCGAGGAACAAATAAAGTAATTTTCTTTGCGTGCTTACACACTTAGAAAAAGTACTTTCTGATCTAGGGCGGAGATTCGCATTCCAATCATCAACGACGATGAATATGAAAAGAGTGAGGATTTCTACATTGAGTTGGGAGAACCGATCTGGGGCACTGATAGTGAAAAGACGGTAAATTCTAAGAACGTCTATCCATTTATGGAATACTGCATATTATTCAAATATAACTCACCTTTAATTGTAATTTTAAAAAAATAGAAAAAATAGAAGCAAATTTCATCCGTTAATGAGCATGAGTTTTCGGACTTAACAAAAATTCCGAGTAGAAACCAATGCCAAAAAAGATTTATCAACTCTTTTTTCAACGTTTTACACACAAACAGACGTGAAGATTTGTAACTGCACAACGGTTACAATTCATTCTGCTTGCCTCTTAACTAGCTGCTAGCTCGATGAAAGTGGTCAAAACATTCATCGGATTTGGACGAAATGAGTCATACCATATTCTCAGGTTACGAAGCCATCTTAAGGGTATGCCATGGCCTTCATGAACATTAACCACTGAAGTGAGAGTTCCTCCATCCTAAAATATACACCTTTTGAAAAAATCAGAGACAAGATTTGTCGGAAATAATAAATATGGTTGCAATATTACCTTTATGAATCCCATCAATAGTTTTGCGTCTCCACTCTAGTCCACGATTTTCTATGAACTTTCCTGAGCAGCGTGTGACCAAATTTATCTAGTTCTAATTTTATAGGGTTGAGTTTCCTAATTTCAGCGTTTTTAACACTTCTCAAATATATGAATAGAAAAGTTTTATCTGTAACACCTATAATATCTTTAAATATATTTAGAAGGAAGGAAATGATGGCCGGCCAGTACTGTCACTTTATCGCTGTAAGGTGGTAATCACCGAAGACAAAGATTTCAAGAATTTCATTAACCGAATGCTCGTCAACGCCAACACTTCGATCATGATCGGTACGAGTTCTTGGAAGCAGCAGTTCAACGAAGCTATCACCATTATAGGAGGTCAGTCTATTCGAAGAAAATAGCGAATGACGTTAAAGTAATAATTTCTGAAAGGTCCTGTAGGTGGTATTTACGTAATTCCATCTCATTCGTGAATCCCTCACTATCGTCATTTTGTTGTCCACCCTCCATCACTTCCTCATACTAAATTCTGTTCAGATTAAAGAAAAAATACATCCATCCCAAATTAACCAGTTTCTCGGATAACTTCACATCCAAGAAGTTTCTTGTGCCAAAACATCACCATTGTCAGTGGGCATGCATTGGCAGCTTATAAAATGTAAGCCATTTAGCTGCAAAAGTAATTTAATAATAAGTCGTCAGAAACTACATTCATCCTCAATATTCATCAGACAGGGATAACTTTGCTCTTCACACGACTGACGTGGATTTGAACCTCCATTGTGTGTGCGATGCATCGGCACACACACACTGCACCATTTCGTCGACATACGAAGGCGTCGATAAGCAATTGCTACTAGTGACATGCACTGTTTCTCTGCATTAGACGCACCAACTCTTTTAGTAGTATTTCGAAACCGACTTTCCTTGAACCTCGGTATCACTAATCAATATGTATTCTTTCTTTGGGTAGTTTTTAAACTGGGGATAAAAACTGCTCTGTACTGGAGTTGTCAAAATTTAGAAGCACAAACTAATGCAACGTACTGAAGCCTCCAGCGTTTTTTAAATTTTACTTTTTTCTCACCAATAGAGAATGGAAAATAAATACTCTGCAGGCGACGTAATCTTTTCTTTGCCGCCGAGTATCGATAAATCCTTCTTTTCTCCTAGCAGTATCAATCGATATACTTTTATAGATATCCAAATATCTCTGTTAAACGCACACATTCAGACAATGCTCTATTTATTGTATTGCCCCGTTTCTTTACACGAGAATCACCCGCGCGTGCATTGTTACCAAAGCATGTTTGGGTAGGCATAGCATCTCAACGTTTACGCCTTTCAGCTGTGCTTTACCACTTTGCCATTCAGATGACGACGGAAGGATAACTTGGAAAGCGAAGTGCATGCACTATATTGCGCTACCGTGGAAGCTTTTGTTTTCGTTAGTCCCGCCAACTGACTATTATAAAGGCAAGTAATTTTTATACTCCTTACCTGATATTTTTTACTCATTTGCTTTGATGTTCTAAATACGACCCTACAGAAACTAAAAAGTGGAGAGAGAGACGTTTTGTGGGTTTCGTAAAGTTATAGTTCCATCACTACAGAGTAAGATGGTTTGCAAAGGTCTGCATCAGAATGAAGTCGCCTTATTTAAAAAGGCGGACCTTAGCATAAATTTATATATTCTTGTTGAAAATTGAAGAGCTCAATTAGAATTTTAAGTGCTAATGAGTCATATGTGCCTCATACGGAGCGCTGCGTGTTAACGTAAGAAAAAGATGTGGATAAAGAGAAAGGAAAGCTTTCAAATCACGAAATTTTTTTTGCAGGGTGGTTATCTTTTCTCGTTGCTATTGTAATGATCGGTATACTAACGGCCATCATTGGCGATTTGGCATCGCATTTCGGTTGCACTGTGGGAATGAAGGACACAACAACTGCCATCACTCTTGTAGCGATGGGAACCAGCCTGCCTGGTAAGAAAATAGGCATCAATTGTTAGGATAAAAATTATGCACACTTCCTTTCCACAAGTTTTCATTTCTTCTTCGAATGTGGGAAATTATGCGGTTTTTAAGAGGTTCGAATTAGAATTTTTCCGTGAACTCAATAAAAAGAAATCAAAAAAGCCTATCGTTCTCTGTCATGGCTAGTCAGAGCTCGATAACAGCAGTTTAATTCTGAGTTCTCAAAGCAAATATTCCCGATGAGCAAAATGAAAATGTCAAAGCAAACAAGCGTGAAATTTTGAGCTTCACTATTCCCACATTCCCACATTCTCCAGCTATCAATATCATCTACCGTCGCTTCACTTAGCTGTTCTTTCTTCATACATTTTTATTTCATCGGCATTATCCACCTCGTTTTCATGCTCTGCTTCCTTTTCAGATATGTTCGCGTCGCGGACAGCCGCTGTTCAGGACAAATGGGCGGACAGTTCTATCGGTGGGTGATTGTTTGGCTTCTTTGTTACTTTGTTTTTCTTTTTAAATACGGAAGATGGAAAATCGTGGGAAAGAAATATATTGTCCTTGCCCTTCCTCTTGCTTATCCCTAATCGGTAGACTCGGGATAAGATGTTCAGTAATGAACTACGTTACAGGGAACGTAACGGGTTCAAATGCCGTCAACGTCTTTCTGGGTATTGGAATTTCATGGGCAATCGCCGCGTGTGCACATGCTTGGAACGGAACCCGATTCATGTTAGTCCATGTTTCACTGAATGTTTGTCTATTTCTCAAAAAAGCACTCAAACACTAAAGAATTGTTGTATCATCCTTAACGAAGCCCTGAGAAAGAGTGGGAAAGCACTGTTTTTCCAATTAAGTCATCGACCTTCGAAAGCATTTCATTTACTGCTTTTACTAAGCAGAACATTTTCACAAATATCTTTGGCACCATATTTGAAATGAAACACTATTTCAACATCAATGTATGTTTTTCAGCGTGAACGCGGGTTCACTAGCCTTCTCGGTGACGATGTTCATCATCGGTTCAATCGTCTGTACTGCTGTTCTTCAATTCAGAAGGTGCCTTTCTGTTCGAGTGTATTCTTCTTGCTTATATATTTAGATGGAGGAACCCATTAGTGATAGAAGTGCGGTGATAGCTGGTCTAATTAGACACACCTACCTGTTTGAGAAAAAAACCTAATATTTTGCGGTGAGCTTAATAGCCTTCCAACTACTTTTCTTTGAATTATTTCTAATCTACAACAATCTAAAAAGAAGGAAGCTCAGAACACTTTAATCAAAAATTCTGCATGTTCCAAAACTATAGCATAATCTAATTTGTCTCCGTTTTTTGTCTGTTCTTCATAACTAGTGGATAGCAACTCATCCCTATCATTTATCACTACGTCACTACACAACTGCTCTTTGCCTGATCGTTCCGAGGTGCAAGCTTTTGACTAGTCGCTCTAAAAATTACCTCCCAGCGAATGCTGCTTTGATTACCTCTGATTATCCAACATTAGCCTCTCTTTGAAAGTTCTAGTTGCAAACGGATGACCGCCTTGAAGTTTTTCAGAGTACTGAATGTGTAAGCTCATTTCATGTCCACGTTTAGCCATTATTTTCTCATTCTTTACTTTGCAATTTTTGTAGTGGCCACTATCCCACTTTACCCAAAGCTTATCTGGGTTTTATCCATAGAACTATAACCATAATCTAATTCACTATGGTGGCTCTTCGCTTCCTGCATTTGTTTTAACTTACTAGTCCTTTTAGGCACAACAAATCCATCTCTGGCGAATTAGGTGGTCCCACTCGGATAAAATACATCAGCTCAATGATTTTCCTATTCGTGTGGTTGTCATATATCGTACTCAGCACTCTAGAAGCATATTGTGTGATTCCTGGATTTTAGAAGCAACCCGAGCACTTTGAGCCGTTTCTAGCTACTCGAATCTCGAACTTGTTCTGTTATTAACACATAGTGTCTAGTGCCTAATCTCTTGTAGCTGTACATGTATTCCAGTCCTAATTTTTCACCACTCATTGTGGACTGAAATCAACTTGTACTGGTCGACCTTCCCTAGTAAGTCATTCCACCTTTTTATTGTGTTTTCGCCCTAAAATGCAGTTCTCAATGAATTTCTTTTAGATATTTTAGTATTTCTTAAAAATCTCTGCGTTACGTAGTTCTATATATTGTTCTGTTCTCTAATTATTTGGAAAAAACTGGCTAATAATCCAACTACCGCGCCGACAGCACTTAGCAGCCGAGATTACAACATATGGAATATGTCTCGGTATTTTTTATGTTGGTGAATTCCATACAATAGTAATAGTCCATTGTAGTGCTGGGAAATGAATTAACAACCATCTACCAGTTAGAAGTTGAACTTTCCAATATATAATGAAGAACGGTGACTCTTTGATAACATCCCAGCCTGGCACGTATGCATGCAACAGATTTTTTCCAAATTTCTTCCTTTTTCTTTTTTTTCTCATCTTTTCCTCCTTTTCCGACGTATCAAAAATCACTTAAGAAATTTTGGCAATTTGATATAATCGAAATATCCACAGCACTGAAATACAGTCTCAAAGGCCAAGGATTGTAAACGCAATTGTGGCAAACACAAACGTCGATAGCCGTCAAGACCTTCAGGAGGAGATAGTTGTTGCTCAATCGCTTTACTGCTCGAAAAGCAAACTTCAACAAAGGAAATTCGCTTGTAGGCTCTGAATGACTTGGTAGAAACAGTTAAGTTGCATGCTTCAAAAACCGACTTCTCTTTAACCTTGGTATGACTAATCAATACGCATTGTTTCTCTGGCAAGCTAACACTAGGTTGATGAAATAAACGTTATTCGGCTAGCGTTTCGACGTCTTTGGCTTCCCCAGACCAGGGTTCTCATCTCTCTGAGGTTGAAAAATTGGCACAGATCTTGTCCTTTGCGAAAAAGAATCCCTCTAATCCAATTGACAACGCTCTAGCTCGACTATCTCAGGACTTTAATAGGAATAGACTTGACCAATGTTGGGACGGCCCGCTGATATATGAATACCAAGTGGTTAAGAAGATTCTGTCGGATTAGCTGCTCGCCTTTGCCTGTGCCACGCGGGACGTTTCGTGATTAGTAACCACAATGCCGGACACCTCAATCTTGGGTAATTAAACTGCTTGTACGCATAGTATTTACATGATAACGTAATTAGACTAGAAATGCATATATAATAAATTGCAAGTAAGGTGGTTGATATAAAAAGGTTCAACGAGAGACTAATACGCTATAAGCGAAGCGAAAGATGTGTGAAGATTATATGGTACTGAAGTGAGCGCTTAGGAGATTAAGCTCTTATGAAGCTTAAGAGAGTAACCTAATATAGCTGACATTGCAAGGATGTGCAGTGACAAATTTATGAATACAATTGTTCAGTTTAACAGCATGAGAATAAGGGGTTAATACGTAAGTTGTACCTGTTTGAAAAGTTGCCGTGACCAAGAACGAGTCATGATGCATTGGATATACAAGCATTAGATATAAGCTGTAAAATAGATCACAATCAAGCCAATTAGATGATGAGCAAACATTATGGCTTGTAGCCGTGTTATTAAGGTTTAACACGGTCCAAGAAGGAATAATACTATGTAATTCACGTTCAGTACGACGAGACATAGGCACACGTTGATGCCGTGATACTTAGCCAAGAGGTGCACGGCTACAGCAAGCCGAGATTGGTGAAGCAAGAGCATGAGTCTTTATTTAACAATATTTCCACCTAATCAAACGGAATCAGTTGCGAAAGAAGTAGATTAAGCTGGAGAAAGGGTGATGAAAGAAAAACGACGGCGACATCCACGTGTCGTCAGAAGGCAAATGGCCGTGATAGGAGGCGTGGCTAGATCCGAGCGAGTGGAGTGGGTCGCGAGATCACGCCACGGCTCGCAAGGTCTTGCCCCTTAGCAAGGCGTCGTGCCTGGTATTATGCCCGGTGGTGTATCTGATAGTTATATTATCAGCTGTGTAGACGGACCTACGGATAGAATTGCTTGGTTTATAAATCTAATCCTCACTAGTTGCTTAAGCACATACCAGCCCATCTCACGAACACCCAAATGTTCCTAGACCGTCTGAGTAACGCATGTTCCAAAAGCGCGTACTGTTTCGAACGATTCCGCAAGGCAAGCCATCCGCGAGCTTCTTGAGCAACACGAATGAGCAATTAACATGTATAGCTTTCCGATTCAGCAACTTATGGTCCTCTTAAAGGTCTGTTTAAGCTGCTCGATCATTAGATGGTCCGGGAAATATTACACGCAAATTAGAGGGTTGGCAATGGGACAGCGACCGGCAGCAACCCTTGCTGTTGCCTTTATGTCTAAAGTGGAAGCACCAGTAATCGATCTCAGACCATTACTCTACTGTAGGTATATAGATGATTGTTTTGCCAAATGCTCCACACAAGAGGAGATGAACAAATGCTTTGAGTTATTGAACGAACAGTCAGAGCACCTAAAATTCACCTGTGAGAAATAGAAAGAAAGGCTCCCTTTTCTAAACGTTTAAATCAACCTATCCGAAAATGGCTACATCACACAATGGTATCGAAAGCCAAGCAGTAGGAATATAACGGTTCATTACCTCTCCTCTCATCTCTCACACACTGAAAGAGTGCTTATAAAATGTGAAATATGTTTCGAACCGCCACCAGCTTATGCACAGGTAGAGAGCAGAGGGAAGAATCTTCGAAACTGGCTCGCCAAACAGCCATTTCAAATGGGTACGAAACTGTAGCTTCTCGGCATTGACATAGAGGAAAACCCACGCCCCAGATCTATAATTCTAGCGAAAACAAGGCTCTGTTCCTCTTCCCTTTATTTCGAACGAAGTAAGTGCAGCCATAAAACGTTGCTTAACAAGGGCCGGTCTAGAGATTTCCGTAAGAGTGATAGAAATAGCATCGAACACTAAGACGCCAGCTAGTTAGCAACCGCCTATATGACCGTCTATGTACAACAAAAACTGCATAATGTGCCCAAATGGTAGAGACGGTGATTGCATTAGTTCGGGTACAGTCTATCTGATCTCTTGTAAAACGTGCGGGGACGAATACATTGGCGAAACGGGTAGACCACTCTGCGTCCGCATAAATGAACACCTAGTCGGTAAATCTAAATTAAAACCAAACACTCTACTAGGCGCGCATAGGATGCAGGAACACAACGGAGAAGATTTTCAAGCGGGAGTCACTATTCTCATGCACGAATCGAAAACATCAGGGCGTAAAACTCTTGAGGCATTTTGGATCAATTCCAAAAATTCAAAAATGGACCGCAAGGAGGAGGCTCTTGTCATCACGCGTGACCTAGTGCCATACCTCAAACTAATCCAATGGCCTGCCACACAGTTATCGCCCATGTATTACTCTGTGCGGCTGTTATCCATCAACTAACTTAAATACTTACAACAAATGAACGGTAGGTGTTTAAATGAAGCTGTTTCTTATAAGAATGCAAATTTATTTGTTAAGTTTTATCTGCTGGGGTTATGAAAGTGTTTGACTGAGCAGATCGCATCCCAATTTGACCTTTCCAGGCTCTGAAGACGACGAAACAACCGAAACGTCAGCTATTGAATCCTACTAAATTCTATAATGACCAACTCATGTCTGCTTATTAAAGAAAAACATCTGATAGATATAGTTGCTATATTTTCTGGCGTGCCCGATAGTTGGAATGGGATATGAATGTAGGGAATTCGGCACCATCAAAACACATAAGGAATAAAGTTACAATAGAGAACGTTATTTTCTATTAGATAACGTTTATTGGTCGACTTGTCAACACTCCGGCCCAGCTTTGTTAATTTCGCCATGGCTTTTGGCTCCTTTGTCATGGATAAATAGTCTGCTACACCAGTCACGCACATTAAATATTAACCAGAAAAGAAATATTATCAGTCTGGCCATGAGTTTGAATATAGACGAAACGATACTGCTATGGAGGTTGAGATGCAGACATAGGTGAGTCCTATCAGCAATAGCAAGCAGAATAATGCAATTATTATTGTTTATTGGTCGACTTGTCGACAACCAGCATTGTTCGACATTCGAGATGAAATGAAAATCGTCAAGTAGCAGCAGAAGCTACACGTAAAAGTTCGAAGACCTTCGTGGATGATGCATACGAGGAAAGGAATCGATTGTCGGAAGTGTTGGGATCCGTAAAGTAGGTGTGAAAGACGGATCGTAAAAAAATTATGTCCTGCCGATTTTTCAATAACGTTCACCCACACTATGTGCTATGGAAATCATTGGTAAATGCTACAAGCTTGAGCAAGCAAGTTTTGGAGACGCAGGAATCTACCTGTTTTAAAGGACGTGGACTACAATAAATGTAAACTACAGTAAAAAATGGTAGGCGTATAGAGTTAAAGCTGTAAAAATTTCAGGTAGCGCACGAGAACTGTAACTTGTAAAAGTTTTAGTTTGTTAAATAAATCTATTCAAGAGGGGTTTACAATATCGGCATAATGCTGTAACAGTTTTTGTAACAAATGTTCTATTTCTGCATTTTAAAACCGACTGTCATTTAATATCGGTAATCAACACATTATTTCTTTGATAAACTTATACGAGGTTGATAAACAGCCCAAAGTTTGGAAACTTCTTTATATATCTCTATATCCTTAACATATCTTTTTCTCTATGCACCGATACCCACGCGTATGTTGGGAGCATTGAGCTCATAGGCACACTACCTGGATACGTGGATGGCCCATCCTCACTGGTTGTGCGGGCTCCAGCACAACCTCCAGTTTTCGGAGATTTTCTGGTTAAGCCATTGTGGTTCCCTGGAATCCCGAAGACAGCCTATCCAAAGTCTACTCCAGGTCGTCACAACGACAGGCAGTCGCAGCACTTGTGGATCAGAGGGAGATTTATCACCATGCGACTTTGACGCCAAGACGGTGGTGGATCCTGGTATTGGTTTACTCCTAGCCAGGCTTCCTGATGGAAACGCCGGACTCCTTCTCAGCTTGGAAAACCCTGCCAGGGGATGAATTCCCCGGTAGTCCGGTAGCCAGGAAGACCTCCCAGTCGCGATGAGGCGGTAAACTGTTGGGATGCCTTTACACTTGTATTCTCTTGTAATTGCAAATGATAAGACTAATGAGTGGATTGATCTTGAACAACCGTTTTGTCAATTACTCACTGAATGGAGGGCTAAACGAATGCAGATCGATGGCTTTTCAACTATTCTTGCCACAAGGATTCCAAAAAGACTTCTTGTAATAAGCACAAGCACTTGACCGACCCCAAACTAACTTTCGTTAAAAATCCACCATTTTCCATCACTATGATCTCCACCATCTATCTACTTCATCGTGTTTAATTTTCTTCAGCTTCCAGACACTTCATCGGAACCACATGAGAGTACTTACTTTTCTTTCAATGTCTCCCTCATCGCTCCACAATCGAGCAAAGTAAAGCTCACTTACTCTGTTATGGAAATGATCTAGGTTTTCAAAACTCGGTTTTTCCCCAATAGTTCATCGCTTCCTTCTCATTCACCTCGCCGTGATTACTCATAGCTCACCACAAGCATTGAGTCCAATGTACACCACTCCAGGCAAAAAATGAACACCGTCCCATTCGGCCGCTTACAGAATTAGACGCGGTCAAATATGTATTAGGACCGAAACCATCAAAAAACAGAATTCTCGATGAAGAACATTCGATTTATCCCAGATCGCAAAAACATATAACATCAATAAATTAATCTTATAAATTAGCCATTATCTACCACTAAATCAAATCTGCATAACATCCTTTTTACACCACGCACTCAAATTCACATCCTAAAAATAGCATGGAATCATATGTGTAAAGAACTGTATCAAGGGAAAGATAAGTCGGAGGCTCGCAACAGCTCAACGTTTCAACACAAGTCAACTACGTAGATGAAGAAGAGGCTAGCTTTTTGAGATGCTCCACGAACACCTGCAGCGACACGTCATCTGTGAATACCGGAGCGCCTCCTTCCTGCAGAAAAACGAAAGATTTGAGGTGAACCAAGGTAATATGACCTAGTTCATTCACAACTTACCATAAATAAGGCTATGAAAATATTGCTAAAGACGCATTTATCTTCGCCTAGCTAGCAAGTAGTCTTACTTCTTTACCTTACAGAGCTAGAAAAGCAACTAAACCACGTTTACTCATATAAGACTATAGAAGGAATGAATTAGTATAAGATATAACTTCTAGTTATTTTCAGTCTTTTTCTACACTATTCTTGGTTGACTTCATAGAAGCAGTAAGACAAATTATCACTGGAAATGAGGAATTCTTTGAACATTATATAGACAGAATCGATCGCGAACTGTTCACTCCATCATTGCAACAGTGCCTCGTATGAACAAGCACCTATCGATCCTGTTTCAACCTTCCGTGAAAGTGGACCAATTCGCAACTTTTCCAAGTATTATCTCTTTTATTCACTAAACTGGCATAAATTTATATCATACCACAAACAGAAAGTTTGAAAACAAACTAACCGAGGCGTATGGGTTGTTATGCGTTAGTGATGGGTTTACTTTCGACAGCAAAAACCGAGCCTAAAACGATTTCCAAGTAAGGTTTTCTACGTTCTCAATAAATCATATTCGGAAAAGAACACACACCTGAGATCCCTCATATTCCGTTACTATATATCGAGGCATTGGCCACCTTTCCTGAAGAATAGCAGTGGCATCACTTACTGGTGCCTCCAACAACTGCTTGAAAGTAGCGTATTGCGGATCCTCGTGATAATTCATCCTTTTCCAAGTGGCAATCGTCTGAAAACGCTTTCCTTGCAAATATAAATGGAACACAGAAAAACTTCAATCTATACATGAAAATCCGAAAATTGGGATACCCTACAAGGAAAAATACGCTGATTAACATTTCCACATATCAGACATAGAACAGTGACTCTAGAGCTCATAAGCATCCACGGTCGTCCACAATTGCGAAATACGTAGGGAAGTGAAACACCATTCCTGCCAACGGTTTACCGCCTCATCGTGGTTGGGAAGTGTTCCTGGATGTCAGGCTGCGATATACAGCGGGTGGGAGTAAATGGAGTAAATCCACCAGCAGGGTCTCACAAGCTGAGAAGGAGTGCGGCGTTTCCATCAGGAAGCTCAGCTAATATTAAATCAATGTCGGGATCCACCACTGTCCTGGTATCAAACTAGTCGCATGGTGGCAAATTTCTCTCTCGTCCAAATTGGCAGCGACTGCATGTGGTGGTGACGGACGACATGAGGCAGACTTTGGCCTAGCTGATCTCGGGACTTCAGAGAACCATAATAGCTAGACCAGCAACAACAAGCAAGCAGCAAAATTCAAATGGACATTATGCCGGCGGCCGCACAACCAGTAAAAGATGGTCATGGAAGTATCCAAGTAAGTATGTAAGTAAGTAAGTAAAACCCCACTATACGGATATCCAAAATTGCAGCGATATCCGGCTCGATTTAAGTAAACTGGAACAAAAGAACATTAGCACATTATTACGTTAATGTGCTCTCCGAAGGGAAACTATGCATGGATAATAAAATAAACCTGGATGGAATAAACA
This sequence comes from Angiostrongylus costaricensis, assembly GCA_900624975.1. Taxonomy (NCBI): domain Eukaryota; kingdom Metazoa; phylum Nematoda; class Chromadorea; order Rhabditida; family Metastrongylidae; genus Angiostrongylus; species Angiostrongylus costaricensis. The sequence goes on from UYYA01004241.1 coordinate 132,681, forward strand.
TTTTCATTAATGTTGGCAATGTATCGTTAAAACGCAGCGAATTTATGAATAGATAGAAAATGCAGAAGTAAAGCTATCTACATACCTGCCCATGGTAGATTAACACATGGAAGTAGTCATCCATGAGAAGAATTCTGTCAGGCAATATAGAGGAAGTGTCAAGTAAAACTGGTTCTGGTGGTCCGCTAGAAAAAGCAACTAGAGAAAAGAATCACTTCTCCGCTATAACCGAAGCCCAATCAAAATCTCGCTAAAAAATCAATCAAAAACCAATCAAAATTTCCACACATTCCTCATACTTTTGCAAAAAAAAATCACAGAACAACAACAAAATGTTAGAAAAAATATTTCGAAGTACAATTAAATAAAAGATCAGCTTCTTTCAAGAATACTTAAACACTGATTTTCAACTTTCTACGTAATAACCCATAATTATCTATTGGGTTGTATGGAACATTTTAAACATTTCAAGCAAAAGGAAATGTAACAATAGTTGCAAAGTATGCCTTTTCCTAAATGGACCTCTCTAGAACAGTTCCTATATTATTCTTAACATCAAAATACTAGTATTTAAATAACACTAGTTCTTTGAGCCATTTGACAAAAAAAAACTACAGTGTGTTACGAAGAAATGCTGTTCAACCCGCATAACTCACCTAAAAGAATAACTGAATAACACAGGTTGAATCATTGTTGTACTCTCAAGCACATTTTCCATGAATAGGATATGCCTGAAAAAAAGGAATAGAAAGCAAAAGAGAAAAAGTATATAACCGATGGTAACACACTACCTTACCACTGAACGGTAAACGTCAAAAATTTAAGAAAACGAAACATTGAAACTACATAAAAGTCGGATATTCAGATAGAAATGTCAAGTTAGAAACATAACTTTGTAAACACCGCTTTATATTTAGAAGACAAAAGTCTTTCTAAAGAAGCAAACAACTGGAAACTTTATGAATCGTCCAAAAAACACTGTAAAATATAAAACTAGCACTAATTAAAACTAAATGATATCAAGAATACGTCCACCTGTAATATACGGTTTCATCGGGGGAGTTGTTAAAAACTTGCAAGAATTGAGATCTTCTTAAATGAAACATAAACTGTGGAAATAGCGAAAATTTGTCCGAGAGGCGGAACGAGTTGGGATCATCCTTAACGTACTCACCAAATTTTTGACACTGAAACTAGAGCTTATCACAACGACAGAAACAAGAAAAGCAGTTCATAAAACTCAATGGACTCACCAGTCTAATCAATGTTCGATCAAGCCATCTTAGCGCATCCGGAGTATCGTTCTCACTGGCAGCCCTCCATGATGCTAAACGCGCCATCGCTACAGCACCAGCTTCCTGGAATCAGTTTGGTAGTTTAATACCTCCTAAGCAACAAATATACGTTTATTTTTCCTAAACAACAATTACACAGTATATGACAGATATGATACACGGTTTCTCTTTTTCATACTGTAAAAACATAACATCATCAACTTAAGGCGCCATTAAGAGTTAATTTAACGAACAGTTTAAAAAAATCTAGTGCATTACTTATCAGTTCGCATGAAGCAAACGGTGGACTGATTCTTTCATCTGAATAACTTTTGAGCTTCCTGGAAAGCATCGTATATACTACCCAAAATAGAAATTAGTTCAAACAATGAGCATGATTTCGTTTAAGTTTCTGAACAAGTCCTACACAGTCCTACAAGTGTTACTGTGCTTGTGTAACCTATATTTATTAAACCGTTTTCCCCTCTCTGAATCCTCTTCTTCAAGCAACAAGTGTACAGAATTTTCTTTACATTTTCCTCCTAATATTTTAACTTTCCTACTTTCAAATTTTTAAATTTCTTATAACGGAAGTGTAGAGGCGACAAAATTAAGGACGCGTTTCATAGGACTCGAATGTTATTCTCACAGCAAACTATACTCATTCCTAATGGTAATAAGAAATTGGTGACCTAAATACACGTGCTGATGAACACCGCTATTCCAAAATCTTAATTTGGTTTGATTAAGACGTGGATCACCACGAGACAACTCAGGAGTCCTACAGTTTAAAGGATAAAGCTCCCGGCGTTGCTCAATTTCTGAGGGATGCGCCATGCATTCGACTTCATCAGCCATCGTTTGGAGGTGACTGAATGCATATCTGGCCTTCACAATGACTAGCAGTGGCCTACCGATGTATCGAGCCAATGCCGCTATCCTTCCAAGGAAATCTGGTTTCAATTTGCGGACTCCGGAGCGATGGAAGCCTTGGTGGACCATGGGTGCTGGGATCGATTCCACATGTGTTGTAGGGCGTCTCCGATCACTGCGCCACACGCGCCCTTCCTATAGTATGCTCGAAGGAATTATCAGCATTTGAAGTATTTTCCAGAACAGTGGTAATCTATGAATTAGTGGAATGTATAACCTATGAACCTACGATTTAATACTCTCTTCTTTCGCTTCGCCGACGAACTGGCCTTTTTCGAACACCACTGCAGAAAGAGAGACAATGCTTATTGAACTCAACGCAAGAGGGAAAAGTACTAGGTTATGAAACAAACGAAGAAAAAACCAGTAATGCATGAATAAAGCCTGATTTAGAAGGAAACGGCTCAAGAACTTAGGAAGCCAGATTTTATATATACCTAGGACGTTCCACGAATGTGAACAACGACTTCGGAGGAGCTGATAGAAGGCAACTACTAGCATGGCTCTCACTCACGCCTCTAATAGATACCGCTAATTGGCTCGCTGATCCCGAAATAAATAGATAAACATCAACTGGTCTGGTCGATCACATAATAAACTCTCCTGGCGGATGTAAGGCAGAGTGGTTCTGAAGAGAATTAAAACTACTTTGATAAAGACCACTCAGAAAATGGGCCAGTGGGTTCGTTACACGACCACGTCCATGGACTACAGTTGAAAAAAACGGAACGAACGGAAGAAGGGTTGAGAACTATACAACATGCGAGTCTCAGCTTGTGCACGTTTCTAATTAAATAGGCATTTTCGTGAACCCAATAACTGAAGGCAGTTCAAAAAGTTTCCTAAATAATCAAAACTGCTAAACCTTTGAAATATGAACCTGATCAAAGCTGTAGGCGATATTTGGTTGCTGTGTGGCCATGTCAGCCCACGAACGGCAAGTGGTCGTGACGCGGATTCGCTTCCTGCCATCTGCATGCTGATACTGTGTGACGAACTGCACAACTCCTCGAGCTCCTTGTGCTATTGCAGATCCATGCTGAAACAGATTCCAGTCATTACGTGGATCATATGAATAGAAAGCTGATGAATAATGGAGCTCTCGGCGTTAGTCAATCGCTGAGGGATGCGTTCGACTTCACTAAGCATGGTTGGAGGTGAGTGAATGCATATCTGGCCGTTACAATGACTCGCGGTGGGCTTCCGATGTATCGAACCTCGAGCTAGTGCTCCTATCCTCCCAGACAAGTCTGCTACCAATTTGCCGACCCCTGAGGGATAAAGTGCTTGGTGAACCTGGGGCATAGCGATCGATCGCAGGTGTACTGCAAAGCGCCTCCGACCACTACGCCACACGCTCCTCTTTCACCATAGTTTTCAATTTTCACTAACACGACTATCCGCACTTTAAAAAAATTTGATTCATAAATTCACGAGATGTTCACCGTTGCGGCACAAAATGCTGAGCATTTTTCAGCACACTTCTTGTATAAAATATTTGTGCTAAAAATTTCGTCAAAAAAGGAAGCAAATAACCACATACCTGTGCGGAAATCTCAAACAATACGCAGAGCGTGGTTCTGGGTGTGAGTGAACAGAACTTCCATTGGCAAGTTCCACCAATGCACATTTCAGTGTCAGATACACAAGCGTTCCGTACGTTTCCGCTAGCACAACAGGCGAGTACACCTTCTATTCGCAACCCGTTGCCCGTCTTCACCTGTAACGCCAGTACCATCAAATCCTGCCCAGATTTGACGACAAACATTCCGTTCCAGCTTCCGGATAGGGTAATCGTGGTTCAATTTGGCCTGATTCTAAGTTTGGAAATATCACAGCATCATTGTGGTTATATTTCACATCATACTCTGCCATGGAAAAAGAATAGGCAATAAATAAAAAGTGATTATACTATAGTTCCCAGGATCAACTTTCTCTTAACCTCGGCATTGGAATATGAATGTGTCGTTTTCTTGTTCAGCAATCGCGAGGTTTTTAAACAGCATACATTTACTTCCATAAAAACACAATACAATACAACGCTAGCTGACGTTTCGGCAGTATCGCCTTCTTCAGAGCCTGTTAGGGTATACTGATATACAATCTACTAGGCCAAACGCTTCAATAACACTTACACAAAGACGAAAGGCTCTTTGGTAATTACATGATCAACAACTTCTCGAAAAAAAACCCACCGCTTTTTCGTGACTTCCAATGAGGAAGTTTAGAGCAGCTGATTATAGTCGCATGTGGTTGACGACTGCACCATCCCTCATCAAAAATCGATGCGAACCGGGATCAGGTCGCGTATGACCTCCGGGCATTCGTCCCTGCTATTCATTGTAGGGTTTTTGGCATTGATCCAAAAAGCCTCAAGGAGTTTTCGCGCTGGTGTTTTGGACTCCTGCGGAAGGATATTGACCTTTACTTCAAAATCGTCTCCGCTATGCTTTGTATCCTATGTGTGCGTAGTGGGGTGCTTCGCCTTAGTTTTCGTTTGCCATCTAGGTGTTCTTTTATACGGATACACAAAGGTCTGCCCGTTTCGCCAATATATTCATCTCCGCAATTATTACAAGAGATCAGGTATATCGTACCTGAACTCATGCAATCACCGTNAACCTACGGGATCAGGTCGCGTATGACCTCCGGGCATTCATCCCTGCTATTCATTGTAGGGTTTTTGGCATTGATCCAAAAAGCCTCAAGGAGTTTTCGCGCTGGTGTTTTGGACTCCTGCGGAAGGATATTGACCTTTACTTCAAAATCGTCTCCGCTATGCTTTGTATCCTATGTGTGCGTAGTGGGGTGCTTCGCCTTAGTTTTCGTTTGCCATCTAGGTGTTCTTTTATACGGATACACAAAGGTCTGCCCGTTTCGCCAATATATTCATCTCCGCAATTGTTACACGAGATCAGGTATATCGTACCTGAACTCATGCAATCCCCGTCCCTGCCGTAAGGGCAAATTACGCAATTTGTTGTTTCACACAGACGGTCATACAGGCGGTTGCGAACTAATTGGCGACGTAGAGTAGTCGGTGGTATTTCAACTATCGCTACCGATTCCTCTAAACTTACCCTTCTTAAGCATCGTTTCATAGCTAC